>JBCEWC010004553.1:0-26990 GCA_038996855.1 Solanum aculeatissimum
ATAATATAATATAATATAATATAATATAATATAATATAATATAATATAATATAATATAATATAATATAATATAATACGATACATTATGAAACAACACGCAACAACCATCGAAAGAAAGTGTACGTCACAGCACCATTGCAGCAAAGGCTTCAGTACAAAACATCAAAACTTACAAAAATGAGCAAAATAAAGAGATCGACACTAAAGTGAGTAGAGATCTGCTGCTACAAAAATTGAAACTATATCTGAATTTGCAAATTGCAGGCAAATTATGGCTGGTTAGTCCCAGGCACTAGTCACAGCACCACCATATGGTGCAGCAGACCCACCAGGTGCACCATAGCCACTGCTCATGTTGGCCCCACCATAGTAGTCTGTGACCCCTCGATTGAAAGAGGAATCTTTTCGGAAATCACGGCCACCAAAACGATTGCCACCACGACGGTTTTTGCCCCCTCCATGTGAAGATCGAGCAGCATAGCGAGAGAGCCAAGAAGGTACCTCTTGGTTTGCTTCTTGCATCAGATCAGCCAGTGATCTTGCCACAGAAGAATTGTTTTCATTAAAGAAGGCTGTTGCTAAACCTGATTTTCCTGCTCGCCCTGTTCTTCCAATACGGTGGACATAATCATCAATGTCATTTGGAATGTCAAAGTTGACAACATGAGCAACATGGGGTATATCAAGACCACGTGCTGCCACATCCGTTGCAACCAAGATCGGAGTATTACCACTTTTGAAGGATCTCAAGGCATATTCCCTTTCCTGCCAACAATGCACAACAATAATTGATCAAGGGGAAAAATGAAATGAACTGAAATCCCATCCAGAATAAGCTATTTGGAGCAAGTTGAAAAGATGCCACATATCTTAAAACAAATGATAGCTAGGATAGCAAGGTAGATATACCAGAGAAGGCATTGTGAACCTGATTCACCTGTTGAGATATTCTATTATGCTAAAAGGTGAAACTACTTGAACCAGTCAACTTTAAGAATCTGAGACTTATTACCAGACAAGGTTTCTGCTGTAGCAGAGATGATCTGGGACAACACAAGGCCCCAAATATCACAATCATATACAGATCTTGACACCACCTCGTACAGCCTCAACATAAAAGCTACTAATAATATCACCGAATAGCAGTATCGGATCTTTTCTTCAAAAAGGTTCACTCAACATCAGTGCTATTTGAATGTGAAAAGCGCAAAAAAGAGAGAGAGAGAGAGAGAGACAAGGTCCATGGGGCTTGAAGTGTAAAGCTAGAAGCAAAGTATGCTCGTCTTTAAAGTGAAGTGCACAATTCATGAAAATTTCAAGAATATAATAATTAACTGTCAAAGTATGCTTGTCTTTAAAGTGAAGTGCACAATTCATGAAAATTTCAAGAATATAATAATTAACTGTCAATTAAACTTACTAACTTCAATATCTAATATACAATAATGACAATATTGATCCAACTCCTCAAAGTTGAGATTCAAAGAATTGACCATTTCTCGTTGGGATGACTTTGTGTGTCGATGTTAAAAGTGCACACTTATCTAATGTGAATAGATGATGCGACAACCCCTGGCATTGCATCGCTTTCAGTTCAAGAGACTAAGCGCTGGCCTTTTAATAGCATTTCCAATACACAACTCTCTAATCATTGTCAGAAAAGCAATAATCAATTCACACCATCTGCATAATGTCTACAACCATTTCAAAGAGAACTTCAAGGATTTTGAAATCCCCCTCCAACCCCCCCCCCCCCCAACCACCAAAAGATAAGGGGTGGGGGTGAGGGGGGTAGGCATGGGTGTGAGGTAGGACTCTAGAGATCAAATGAAAGGAATAGTAGGAAACTAATTCCAAGTTCTTCCAATATTAAGAAATTGAGCATCTCAAGTCTCAACTTTCAACATATCAATCTCCTAAGAGCCAGCTCCTCACAGCTTTTTAAAATCAAACAGGAAAAAAAAGGGGAAAATAAGCAGAACAAAGTTCCACATCCCAATTTCTAGAATGCCTTGTACTGCTAAACCCATAAGATTCATATAACAATACCCTCCATTTACATGATATTTCATGGTTCAGATTTCATCGAGAACACCATGAGCTGGACACATTTTAAGCTTAGCTAAAAACACAAACCATGAAATATAATTTTTCTCCATGAAAAGAACACAAAAACATCAGAAACTCGAGAAAAAGGTCAGAAGTACATCATTTAAAAATAGAGAATAAACCAACCAGAGCTATATGTCTCAGGAAATTAACCAACCAGAATCACATTAGAGAAATCATTGATACCTGCTGAGTTCTATCGCCATGAATAGCAGTAGCAGGGAAACCATTCATACAAAGCCAATGCTCCAATGAATCAGCTCCTTTTTTCGTCTCGACAAAAACAAGGGTAAGAGCTTGCTGATGATTAAAAAACAGTGTCATTAGAATTTCAAACAAAAATTTCCAGTTAGTCAATTTAATTCAACTGACG
This sequence comes from Solanum aculeatissimum, assembly GCA_038996855.1. Taxonomy (NCBI): domain Eukaryota; kingdom Viridiplantae; phylum Streptophyta; class Magnoliopsida; order Solanales; family Solanaceae; genus Solanum; species Solanum aculeatissimum. Next base: position 2,483 of record JBCEWC010004553.1, read on the forward strand.
AGTAACTAGGAAAAGGACAAACACAATTGCTTCTCACAAGACTAAACGTAAAGATACACTTGGACTCTCTTTGATATGGTTGAACCTTAACATAACATGCAAAACCAGGAAAGAAGCATCTTAAGCAAAATGATTCAAAAAATTATTGTTTTTTTAAACTGACCGTGGTGTCCAGGCCAGCTTTCACGCACCACAACTAATTCCATGGGATACCTACCACCTCCCACCAGCAAAATGATAATTTTAAGCAACAAATTCTGATTTGATTTCTTCGTAATTCTTTTTTTTGTTCTACCTTCAACATCTCAACTTTTAGTCTCTATTGTTAGCATCACCATCAATAAATGACCCCCAAATTACCACACTAGACAACACATTTAGTTTTGAGATTCTCAGGTTTTCTATTAAAGACACAGATATAGAGTTAATGTGATACAGATGTCAATCAAACAAGGTGCAGTCTCCTATTGCGAGAAACCCTATAAAGAACAAGGCATCACTTAAGAAGAATACAGGCAAGTACCTAATAAGCACTTTGGATACTTCACCAAATAACAATGAAAAAGGTTAGGAAGTATAGTTACAAGTCCGAACATCAATTTTTTTTGCTCATCCTACATAATAGACATTAATAACTAAGCCAAATTGAGTAACAGATGACTAATACCTTTCCATGAGCACCATTTGCCCTCTGTGCATGAAGAAGATCCATCAGGTGGCTTCGCTTGTCAGTCTCCTGAACATATTCAACTCGTTGGACAATCAGATCAGTACTAGAGCCGACCCTTCCCACAGCCAAGAAGATATAGTTTGAGAGAAAATCCAATGCCAGTCTCTGCAAAATCAAAGCTGAAAACTTCTCACAAAAATGTATATTCAGAATGATCATTCCAATTCACTTCCTACGCTTTGATTTGAGCAAAATTATAGGCAAAAAACCAACTGATGAGGATCGAGAACAATGTAGTCCCCCACCCACCCCACCCTTTACAATTTAAATGGTGCATTTTGACTAGACATAGAGTTTAAGAAAGAAATGAAGACTTTTGAAACATGTAGCCTAAAATATGGCGTAACATTTGTGATTCGTGTAGCTATAATACTCTTGAAATTTATGATCTTAAACATACTGTAACATTTGTATGGCTATAAAAGCTTGTCATTAAGGGTAAAATGGCATGTTCCAATTTAATCATTTCCAAATTAGGAAAGGTGACATTCTTTGCTGAATGGAGTGAGCAGAAAGTATGGAAGCAGCTAGATCAATTTGTTTTTTTTTGGGGGGGGAAGGGGTTAATCCAACTTCATTTCAACAGGACGGAAGAAGAAGTAAAATAGCATTAAAAAAAATTAGGTCAGAACAGAGAATCCATCCAAACAGAGGACTAACCTGAATCTCTTTGGGAAAAGTGGCACTGAACAGCATTGTCTGTCTTACACCTGGTGGAGGCATGTCCATTTGTTGCACAATTTTCCTTATTTGAGGTTCAAAACCCATATCAAGCATTCGATCTGCCTCATCTAGAGCCAAATACCTAATCATCTGTAACGAGACTCTAGCTCTCTCAAGTAAATCAACCAACCGCCCAGGTGTTGCCACAAGAATATGCACTCCTCTCTCTAGTTCTCGAAGCTGTTAAGATACAACATCACAGCTCAAAAACATCTATAAGCGAACTGCTTTTAATGATAATAGACATTTCAATCTCCTTATTTGGCGCATATGACGTCTCTCTCTCATAGTGCATGCATGAAACAGTACCAAAAGCAATCTGCATATTCACTAATCTTGTAAAGCACTTAATAACTATCACCATCGTCCAATATGTTGTTCGGATCCTCCAAATCTTGTGGGGTGTGCGTCAGATTCTCCATAAGTTATGTATTTTTGGAGGATCCCACACGTGTATGGCAGCACTTTTAGAGAATCCGAACAAGATAGGTCCATTGCACAAACTATGTATTAGAACAGAAAGAACCACTCGCCGAAAGAGAATTCACTGAATTGAAGGCCAATTTCACATGTGTATGATTTCTATGACATCATAAATTTTTGAGAAAGATAAAGAAAGTTTAAAATATGAAATATGCAGGCAAGGTCAGCTTCAACTAAAGCAGTGTTCATGTTTTGCCCCAAAAAAAGGATCTCTCTGACTACATGAGAACTTCAAGCAGCCTAAACTCAGAGATGGTAAAACTGGCTTGCGAGCAGTAGCTATTCCTAATCAATGTAAAAGATTTTATCCCTAATCATTGTAAAAGTGATATCTCTAGGACATAGTAAACTTTGTTGCAAGTGTAGCAAACAAGATATCCTAGTGATATTCTTCCAGTACTGAGTAAAGAAGAAAACTGTTGGTAACTGAGCCAAAAAAGGCAGAAAAAGATAAATGCATTTGCATGAAAATCCAATTAAATGACAAGCCACAGAACAATGTCAGGTGAATAGAACAGACAAAAAACAAAATACCAAGCAAACAAGATAAAAAATAGAACCTGTTGGTTTATGGGAGCACCACCATAAGCAACAACCACCCTGACACCAGTCTGATATGCAAATTTCTTTGCTTCATCGTGAATCTGCAAGCCAATACGCAACATTCAAACCTGCATTTAGAAACTTTTCGAAAAGCAACCTTACAGCATCCAAAAAAACTAAATTGATCTTCTCTCACCCAACTTTTGAGTGCATGGAATAAACTCCATAAACTTACTTGGCAGGAGAGCTCCCTAGTCGGAGAAAGAATAAGAGCCAGCGGAAATGCCACACGCGGACGTGGAGGTCTTGGAAATTGTCCCCTCATTATCCCACTTATGATGGGAAAACAGAAAGCAGCCGTTTTTCCGGAACCAGTCTGAGCACAAGCCATCAAATCTCTACCAGCAAGTGCAATTGGTATAGCATGCCTTTGCACAGGGGTTGGTTTAACATACTTGCATCTTCTGATATTAAGGTTGACAGCTTCACCTAAATCTATCTCAAGAAAAGTGTTCACAGGAGGGGGTACATTATCCCCACTTGTCTCCACAGGAATATCCTCATAGGCATCAAAGTTGATCCCAGAATTCTCCGATTCAACAAAGGGTTCTGCATCATCATCTGCAAAGGGGTTAACTTCCCGCTCCCTCCCGCGATCCCAACCACCTGTTCTGTTGTTCCAGCCACCGCCACGGCCTCCTCCACCGCCATAACCAGATCGAAAATCATTCCTTGGACCACTCCAACGACTTCCACCTACATTTGGTCCACCATAACCACTTTGGTCCGGCGCGGATGCAGCAGGGCCAGCATAGGAAGCCTGCGCAGGAGGATCTGTTGAAGGAGGCCTGTTTCTAAGATGTGGTGGAACATAGGATGATGACCTGGGGCGAGCAGCAGCCAGATTCTCGGCTGCAGAAACTGAATCAGCCCAGGATGTTGGCATAGTCAAAACACCCAGAAATCAAAACCTGATCACCTTTCTGCTAACCCAAAACTCAGATAACCTTTTTTCAACAGGGCTAGGTTAAACCCTCAAATTCGAGCTACTTCTCCTTCCTAGCACCAGGATTCCACAGAAAAACCAACAATATTCATCAACATCAAATCAACTCTGACGCCTGATGAAATTACAAAAAAAAAAAATCAACAAACATCCTCAAATTCTACATGCAGGACAACAACATTCAAACACAAAAAATGATGATGTTACAAATGATGAACAACGCACAAGTATGGATATCCAGAAAATGCAACCCAACCCAACAGAAACAAATAAAATGCAACCACGTGCAGCCTAATAGACACATGAAACCACATAGAATTCAAATAAAAATGAAATATTGCTCATTTTAAAAGACAAAGCAAGCCAGAATTCTAGTTTTCAGAGACCCAAAAGAGCAAACACAAAAATCATGGCAAAATAAGCAGATTAAAAATTGGAAAAGAGAAAATCCAAGGCAACAAAGCAAAATGATTGCAGCATAAGCACATGAAACAGCATAGAAGTTAGATTCAAATTATACCCATCCAAAACAAGGCAAATGAAGTAAGTTTGTGATCTTAAAAAACCCAAAAGCAGACATGAACAATCCTTACACATCAAATTTATAAAAAACAAATACCGATGAGAAAGACATATAGAAAGAGGAAGGAAGATACATACATAGATAGATAGAATGATAGAAGCAAGGAGAAAGAAGAAACCCTAAGTTTGACAAAGAAGAAGAAAAAGTGGGATCGAGACGAAATGTTAAAGAAAATATCTCTCTCTCTATATATATGCTCTCTTCCTTTCTCTCACTGCTTTTTTGCGTCTCCGCTGATTCGACGTAAAGTGGAAAAAAAGGTAAAAGGCCTTCAAACAAAGAGAGAGACATACACAATTCCAATTATACCCTTGTGTTTTCTTCTATAATTCCCCATTAATTTGGCATAACAGAATAATATAATATCCTCTATTTGATGGTTTTGAGAAGCATATTACATACTGAATACTAGCATGGACTCATAATTATTTTTAGATATTACTTGTACTTGTGTGATTAAGAGTATATATACTAAAATAAATAGATTTAATATTTAATAGAGACCTTTAATTTCTTCCAAACATATTAATATTGTCATATTTGTGTGATAATCTCCCATCGAATATGACACCCCAAAAAGTGTTGTTGTAATTCAATCTCAAGGAAGCAGATTCATCTTCCATCAAGGTTTTGTTTGGTTCATAGTGCGTCCGTCATATATTGTTGGTTAGGTTCACAATGTTGGTTTCCAGGTAAAATACTTCTTTTCTGTTGCCTGCTTAGATTAAATGGGGTAACACTTGAGATTGACATGTAAAGAGCACCTCACTTTTCTTGACAAAAAGATTCAAATTGTAGCACTAGTTTGCTACGTAACAGCAAAGGCAAACCATCATTCATGATTCAAGTAATTGAAGTTCCTCATAGAGGCACAAAGGGTACACTTTTTCCTTAACATTTTGACACTAAAACAAACTAGTTTTTTTTATGATAAACAATACTTAGAGGCATGACTTACATCTCAAAGCAAACATAACTTGTTCTAGACTCGGAAGAGTACTCGCTACCAATAAATAGCAACAAAGTTCACAAAGAAATTTACAAGTAGTTGCTGCTGTAAAAGTTTTTCAGGAAATTAGAGCTGCCTTCATCTTTATGTCCAAGGTCCTGCACAAGACCTTGATTACCTACGATGTATTTGCCAACAAGATGGTGCCTCTGTTTTGAGTGGTCCACACAATTCTTCAACTCTTCCATGCCCTTAAACAGCAACATGCCAATTACCTGTATGACAGACGAGTCATGAGTACAATTGGACAAAGTCCCTCGATGCATCATTAAACACCCAAATTTTACTGAAACATATCATAGTGGACGCGAGTCAAACCATATTAAATACTAGCAATCTGCATCTTGATGAGAATTCTCATGGGACAAGTTTCATATCTAGATGGATGACAATCTATGAATTCGAGTTGTAAATCCATTCCCAGAATTTTTTCTCCTCTTCTTGTCCTTTCTCAATTTATTATGTTTCTGTACAACTATATTTAAAAAATCTGAATGTCTTCTTCATAATTCATTCATGAGAAAAATGAGACACTGATTACATGACACAGCATTTGCAATGTTAGAAAGAAGCACTCGCCTAATCCAACACAAAAAATTTAATGCAAGAAACAAATCAAAATTGAAACAAGCAGAAAAGAGAAGGGACAAAGACATCGTTTATATTCTTTTCGAAGAACTAGCTTTTCTAATCCAACTTTTTATTACCTGTTTCACAGAGACATCTGGTCCTTAGTTCAATACTGTCATCAATAAAACCTTTTGTTATCCAAAACAAAAACAAGCAACATCAACATAAATAACCGAAAAACAATAAAAGGAGATCATCCACAAAGTGTGTACTGTGCACAAAATGGTATGAGGGTGTCTGACGAAATGTAAACAATTTTGCAATAAGGAAGACACAAGGTATCAATGAGAAACATCTAATAAGAATGGAAATCGTAAGCTGTGAAATTGCAAATGTCGGAAATAAATACTTGACTGTTCTCGTTCTGCATGGAGAAAATATTATGCAACTATAGCCTTCACTTCTCTTAAAGCTCAACAAATCGAATAGATTTTTTATCCTCAGTCTTCAATGATCATTAAAAAGCCCTACCTGCATACTTTGCCAACCAAATCTCCAAAGAAATAATAGCAAAATCAAAAGATGCATCACGATCAGTTCTTTTGATAAAGAAGATGCATCATAATCATAAAAGCAAGGAGCCAAGCAAATGAACTTTGCTCTGAAAGCATGAAAACTACCAAAGAGTCGTGTAGTAGACAATAAAAATTGGTCAGAGTGCCACCCTGATGATGCACCTTAAAATTCTCTAAGTTAGAGAGTAGGGAGACTTAGTCTAACAACATAACAACCAGAAACCCATTTTTTTCCTGCCAGCAATTTCTTTCACAAGACCGAATCTTCTTTCTGATCTACATGTTCTTTTTTTGGATAAGGCTGCTAAGTACTTTCACAGTTTCCAAACATAACAAGAGTATTTGACTGATGGTTTTAAGCACCAAATCAATCAAGCCCAGATTTGCATCTTTCTAAGTAGTTTTTATCTCATGACACTGAACAACAGTCATTCGTATCTGAATCCTACAAGCAACTACCTTGAGAAAGAAGCCACCTTTAGGATTCATCAGCGATCTAAATTAATCTATTTCATCAAACCTAAAACTAGAAATCTACAAGGATTTGTTTCACTGGTTTGGCAACCCAAACTAAGAAACTTATGGAGACACATAAGGCTCAAATGCTACTTGGATCCAAATGAATAACTAGCCAGTTCAAACTTATTAGCTAGTTGTTAGAATCCACTTCATTCACCTGTCTAGCAGTTTAAATTAGCAACTCATTCTATCACCTGACTATCAGTTTAAATTAGCAATAAATTCTATATTGTATGTTAAATGAATGAAAATTCAAAAATTAATGTTTTAAAATCCATAAATTCAATTTGATTCAGTTCACAAACACATTTGGATCTCGATACCAGCACATACTACTATATACTCCTCCCTCAAACCCATCCTCGACCCTTGAAAAAAGGGAAGCACACAAAGGCTAATATTCTCCAAAAGAGACACTTTATTCTTCAAGAAGGTTCAAAGCTTTCTCAAATCAAACCAAAAATAAATTAAGAAACTTTGTAATAAACCAGTTTTCAACGCAAACAAAGAATGTATTTATAGTCACTGAACTCAAATTACAACTTAAAATATGAACAACAAAGTAATGACAACCATAACTAAGAAGAGAATAACAAAGTAACAAGGTTACTAGAAGGGGATGAGATACTAGAACATAGAAGGGAGATGAGAGATAATCGATAGCCAAAGCTTCGACATAATTTGCATAAATTTATTTTCCTTGGAATGTGTTATTTATCAACCTGGATCCCACACATAACCCCTTAATATGGTATTAGGCTCTTTTGCTATAACTGGGCCGGGCCCATTCATAACAATACCCGCGACCCCAATAAGAAGTTTGTCCTCAAGGTTCAAGTAGGCATGAGCATCCCCTAGTACTGTACAGTTAGATTGGTAAGCAACAACGAAGCAACCTGGGTGGCAGCCTGAAGTATTATAGACCTTGTTGCATAATTCTTGCTTAGCTGCTGATTACCATGGCAAGGATGTGTACTAATGTGAGATGTGTCCAAAAGAGTAATGCAAATAATGAAATCACCCAAACTTGTTCAAGCACTACTGACAGTCATACAAGGGACCTTTGTCATAATTTCTAGTAGCAACTCACACAGATGGCTAATAGGAGCTGCAATGCCTTTCTCATTCCATATTTCCTTAGCATCAATACCTTTTCTATCAAATGAAATATTCCCATGATTGCCCCCAAGGCCTAGCTCAAGTGGCAATGGGTGGAGGATTTGTGGCTAAGGTCACAGGTTCAAGTCCCACACCATGCAAAGCGAAGCCAGGTATTTAAGTGGAGAAGGATAGAGGGGCGGGCCCATTATCCACCGAGTCTAGAAGGTTGTGGTTGGTCCAAAGGGCGAGCCCAGACGAATTTCTTGGTTATCAAAAAAAAAATATTCCCATGATTGACCAAAATGTAGGTAGTAGTGTCACATAATAGGATGTTGAGATTTCACCAAGGCAACTGTTAGGACCAAAAGGAGGTCCAAACACACTCAAAATATGATAAAGATAAGACTGTTCGGTTCGGTTTTAGGCATTATCGGTTCGGTTTATCGATTTTTAAATTTGCTAAACCAATAACAAATCAATAAAATAATTTTTATCGGTTTTCGGTTTATCGGTTTTAAATCCTTAACGGTTCGATTTTCGGTTTACCCGATAAGGATGATAATGAGAATTTGCATTAATAAAAGTAGATGGAGTACAAAAGAGTAAAGCCTAAAGACTAAATACTAAAGTGGGTAATTAATTACTTAAGTACGATAAATATTAAAATAGGTAAAGTACTACTATAGTGTCCTATTACTATTAAATTACTAATATTTAATATTTACGGAGGGGTAAAATAGTAAATTATTATAATCTTATTGGGTTATCGGTTTACCCAATAACCCAATAATAAAAACTGATATCGAACCGATAACCCAATAATATTTTTTTCAAAACCATTAAAAACCCGATAACCTAATAACCCAATAACAATAAACCAATAGCGTTTTTATCGGTTCGGTTTATCGGTCGGTTCAATTTTTGCACTCCTAGATAAAACGTTGTAACATGCTCAGATTCGTCAAAGCTAAAATTATTCACCTCAAAGTACTGATATGGTCTCTCTAACATGCCCATGTACTCATTTCCTTTATAGTATCGTGTACTGAGATGCTCTCCTCTGTAGGTAATGATAAATAGCGACATCAGGTTCACTGAAGGGACATGCTCAAGACCCTTCCATTGCCTAGCTTTCTTAAGCTGAATAATATTAGCATAATCTGGATTAATGTGTTCAAGTAGTGCATTCCACTACTCTGTCCACATATATTGCACTGAACTAACAGGATTGAGAGCTAAGAGAAACTTCAAGGAGTTACTAAAACGTTCAGACGCATCAATGCCTACATTGTTGTTGTCCAAGACCACAAACTTGTTCACCCTACAATGTAACTACTAAAAAGTAAGAAACAAAAATAATATTTGGAAACATACTCCCGTTGGCACCACAGGATAGAGGAATATCATGTATATCAGGATCAAATGGACAATTTGCAAAGATGAGAGAAATAACGAAACCTGGTGAGAAATAAGAATAAGGTTGAAGAGTTATGCTCCAGTTAGAATCACTGTTTGACGAAAGACACTACAGAGCCTTCGTGAAAATATTGCACGTAAATAAGTTGAGATCTCAATGCCACCCATTTGTTCTGCCTTCATGCAGCACTCAATTAGTTGCCCCCAGTAACCACTCCAAAATCTTGTACCAAAACTTTGCTGACATAATAAATTCGGAGATTTCCAACTTATTGGTAGCAGAGTTGTCAAAGGCATGCTTAAAGTGTTTTTAAGCCCTGAAGTGAGGCTCAAAACGTGTTGAGCAATTCGCCTCACTTTATGTGTGCTTCAATGTCGTCATCAAGGTTCCAAGGCATATTTTTCCTTGCCAATATGCCTCTTTTGAAGAGGTGACACTAAACAACTGATATTTCACCCTTTTTTTCGATGACAAGGGGAACCCGCAGCCAGCACACAGGGTAAACCCCGCTCCTATGCAATAGCTCGCAAACCACATAGGAGAGGTAACCAGCACTAGGCAAGCCCGGTGCGACGAACTCGACCCAGAAGGCAAACCCCTTGCTTAACAATTGATATTTCACTTTTATCTTAATCTTTTTTCAATTTTCTTGTTCATATATTTGTCAGTCATATTTATAATTATCAGTCTTGGACTAAACATATATATTTTATTTTTTCTCCCTTTGCGCCTTTTTTCATTAAACCTCGCGCTTTATTTGCACATTGCATTTAAAGCCCCAACAAAGCTTTGAGCTTTTTTGCACTTTTCGCCTTTGATAACACTAGTCGATAGAACCTAATTCAAAACTAATTCTAGGATCCCAAATAGAAACAGTTGGTTCATTTTCAATTAGAGATTAGTAACTTCGACAGTCGGACGAATGTAGGAGACTGACCCAAAAGGCTGAAAAGTGTCCACCACAAGTATGAGAGTGGATAAAGATTTTGCAGGGTGCAATTGATAAGCTTGGAGGCATCCATCAGAGGTTACAATGAACAGATTTGCATTGAAATCATAAGGGAATTGATTTAAAGTTTAATGTTCTCCTTGAAATCATCCACAACCATGAAAGAATAACACCTAGCAGAGCCAAGAAATGTGGTAAGCATACCAGAACAAGGATCAAATAAAAATTCTAATTTGAATTGAGCAGGTGGAAATTGATAAAAGGATAATGAAAGTTTAGTAGGATCGACTTCAATTAAATAAGAAAATATACCATTGTCGAAAATACAAGCTTAAAACATGCAGGGGAGTGCAAACAACATTTCATCAAATTTGATAAGGTTTCTGGAAAGTGGAATCACACCTAACTGTGGAAATTGTGTGAAACCTTTCGTCAAACGCCTAGGTTTCAGGTTTTACTATATCATTCTTCACTGAATCGGCAACTTTCATGTCAATAACCCTATCAGGTATTTTCAGCGAAAACCTTGTAAATGGATATTCCTAACACCTCTAATGTTCCATCATTCACCTCATCTAGTGTTCCATCCTTCAAATCAAATGGAAGGTCAGATAAAAGAACCTGCATATGCGTTTGGGCAACAAAGACTTGAAGCGAGGGTTGAATGCGCTCATCAACAGTGTCTGAATCTGAGGCCACTAAATCCTCAAAGACGGGAGATGATTTGTCAAAAGACAAGGTAGGATCCCCCTTATCATCAGAGGATGAGTCCACATCTAGAGGCACTAAATTCGCAACGACTGACTGGGAAGTAAGCGGACAGGGCATGTTGGAAATTGTCCATTTTGCAGAGTATATTCGAGAAGTTCTGGTCCAACTTCCACATCTTATCAAGGGCATTGAAACTGTCAGTGATCATGGTTAGAGTCATTGCAAAAATGCAGTGCTAATTTCTCGATGAAGTGTTTCCGGTAAAAAATTATTTGTTGCGATACAATAAATGGAACCAGTCATAAGCAGCACCATTGAGATAAAAGGGAGCAAGAGGTAGCCATTCCTTCTCCAAGATTCTAAGATATGTGAAATACTGCTCTGCCCTAAAAATCCACCCAATTGAATTGCCATCACTAAATCTATCGAGTGCCATAAATGCCATTGGAGTACACTTGATGAAAGCACCAACGTAACAAACCAATTTTAAACAAGTTAGAATTCGAACAACAAAGTAATAGCAACCATCAGAAAAGAATAACAAAGTAACAAGGTAACTACAAGGGGCTGAGATATCTCAGCCCATTCCTAACAGTCAGACTTCACATATCTTTCCCTTACAATTTAAATAAACTCATCCGATGACAACATCTACAACCTAATTACTTTGCATAGTCTTTTCTACCAAACAGTTCTGATAGATCCCTTAACCATTGCATAATCCAAAAGTAATTCAATTTCTAGCTCACTATCAGTCAGCAGCAAGTAGCTTATGTACTCAAACAGGTAAAGTCACCATTTCTACACTAGCAATTACAAAGACATGAACATTTTTTGCATCCAAGGAGGGTTTGGCTTAGTGGTCAATCATCAATTCATTGCTTAATTTAGCTTATAGAGTACCTTAGGATTAGTAACGTTGGAATTTTTTCGAACTTCAGCGGCGACAGCAGAACGGAGTTGAGAAGGGGAAACGACATCGTATAAGTTGTAGATTTCCATGATCTCAGGGATAGACCTGCAATGCATCCTGAAGAATTCTAAGGTCCTCTTCTTAGCCTCTGCCAAATTCGCTGAGTTTGGTGGAACCCTCATATTCCTCGTCATATGCACCATTTTTCATTAGTTGTTTTCTTCCTTTAGCTCTGCAATGGAAATATGCTGAGAAGGGTATGTAATATCAATCCTAAAATTTAGGAGGATCTATAATGCAAATTTTATTTCCTCTACTGAAGTGGCGATTTGCAATTAAAGAAAAATGGAATGAAATGCCAATTTAGTTCCTCCTCCTCCGTCCTCTGTAAAAGAATTGAAGTTAAAAAAAATTTGCTTGGATTAGCAAATTAGTGGGGCCTAATCAATCGTATATATTAAATATCTATAAATATTTTTAGATGGTAAATTTAATTATTATCATATATTAATTTGAAATCGTTATAACATATAAACTTTAAATACTAAAACTGTTTATTTTACAATAATAATACGTATACCTACCATTTCTTTCCTTAATAGCAGTTGCTTTCTTCTTTTTCTGACTGCATTTTGTGTGTGTTAGATGTCATTAACTTCATGCAAATGAGAGTGCAATACAATCTTAATTAATGAAAATATTTATCTTGCCAATTTTCCTTCTTTTTATTTTTCCATTATTAGCTACATTATCATCTTCGTACATATAATTCTTCGAGCAAACACTAATTAATTTCTAGTTGATTTTAGCAAAATCAACGGTGTCTTTCCCATCATGAGCTTTCCTAAAGAAATGCTTGACATAATCCGAGTAAAGCACTTGTTTGTAAATTGGCTCCTCCCCACTCTCCAACACTTCTGGCAAAGGGCCGATTACATCACTAGGCTTAGGGTTGACAAAAATAGGCACAGAAATCCTATTATTGTTACCATTTGCCATAACGCGATGCTCGATGCTCTTGTATCGTCCATTGCTCATGATTTGAAGTGCATCGCCGATGTTAATCACCAGTGCCCCGGGGATGGGTGGGACGTGGATCCACGAGTCGCTATGGAGCTTTTTCACGTAGAGTCCTCCGATATTGTCTTGAACAAGTATCGTTAGCGTGGAGACATCAGAGTGACGGCCTACACCGATAGTTAATTCGGGATTAGGACATTTAGGATAGTAATTAACGTTAATCCTCTTTGATCCCATTAGAAGGGATTCTTTGGTTTGGTCTATTTCTTTTACATTTAGTCCTTTCATAAGTGCTTCCAATAACTTGTTGATGACAATTTCTGAATTTCTCAACAAGGCCAATGCTTCATCCCTGAAAATAAAATAAAACTTTTAAATCAAAGCTATTGGATAACTTAAATCGGAAAACAAAAATGTTGAAAACCTGAGAGTAGGAGGCCAATGAGCAGCGGCATGTTCATCGGAAACATAAAAAAGGCTCAAATAATCTTTCCACTCCAAAGCCTTTTCAGCTTTGGGAGTAAAACTTGTACCATATCTCACGTTATTAGTTGGTGAATTTTCCTTGGAATGCTTCTTCTTCTCCTCCACGGGCTGTTTAAAAAATCTATATGTGGCCTCCTTAACAGATTCAACAACTTCAACAGAAATATCGTGATTTATAATCTGAAAGAAACCCCATTTCTCAGCCGCGCTACATATTTTTTCACAAATTATTTTTTTCTGAATGTTCCAATTGGACATGTCAATTACTGGGATTTCATCATCAATAATAACAGTGCTACTTGTAATTCTCTCTTCAATTGGCTGAATATATTCTTTAGGTAAGTTTTGTAGGCCAATTTCTGAAAGTCCCTTTACTCCATGCCCTTCATTTACTACAAAAGAAGTGATATTTGAAAGATCAATTGAGGCTGTAGTAGGCATTTTTGAGTAGTAAGAGAAAATTAAATTAAATTGTAGGGTTTAAGGAGAATGAGGAAAATTAAAAGTTTGATGATTTATTTGTTTGTGAATTGGTGCAGTATTTATAGGCTACTCGAGTGGAATAAAAGTGTATAAATGCATGCATTAACTCTTTGTTAAATTAATAATACTATATTTTCATACTACGAATAATTAATGCTAGCATTAGTTATACACTCTATTAATATTATAGATTTCTAGGTATTAGTGTAATGCAATGATTTTAATGCATGTATCAGAATAGTTAAAGACCGCATTATCCCCTCAAAATCTTTTTTTACATCTTTTCCACCATAATTATGATTTTGTGAAAGATATCTTTGTAAATAATATTTTTACGCAATGTATGTTATTTTTAATATACTATACCAAACAATACACAATAAATAATACACTTTATTTTACATTATTCTTATGCATTCTATCAAACAACCCCATAATTATTAGCGGTTGTTAGTTATGGAAAAAAAGAAAATGAAGTGATTGTTTCCTTTTAAATAAACGTGGCACACATTTTTGTCTAATTCCTTTTAAGTTTCAACCTTTGCAAAGAACATGCGGTGGGAGACTAACATTTAGCATAATTATTTCCTTTCTCCTCGTACAATTAGAGAAAAAATTGATTCGAAGTTTTTTCTCTTTATATAATTTTATCTAAAAAAAGGATAAGTGAATTCATAAAATGATCAAAACAATTAGAGATGTAAATCTTTTTTTTTCTCTATTCTTCCTTAAACATACATGCTTGAAACATATCTTCATGCCTAAAAGTTGGATAAGATGGTCTTTTACCTAAGAATTATAGCTATTTAACATTTCATTAACTTTGGAATTTATAGCATGTCTGTTGAATAAAATGGACTATTTGTTATCATATTTTCCTATTTTATATTCAGGGCAACTTAAGTAAAAGATTTTTTAAGTGGTCCACATTGTGATTAAGGTTGAAAGTTTTCCACATACATTGTGTACATATAGTTGAAGGAAAGAGTTGTTATCTTAATTTTTTATATGATTTTGGAAAATTCTCACTTTACGGACTAAATGGTTGAATTAGGTATTCGATCTATTTTCTTAATAGCATAATTAGAAAAGATAAATCAAAATTAGGTAGATAGTTTGTTTCATTTCTAATTTTGCTATTGTCTTTTGGAGTATAATATGTAACTAATAATAAAATTTATCAACACTATGGTTCAAGAATGCGTGCAAGTTCCCAAGTTCAGTCACTCTCATTATCGTTTGAAAAACAAGATAGATATGTATGTATCCAACACTATTATTATCGAGGTACACATAATTTACATAAGTTAGTTCGTGTATTGCTATTATAAGAAAAAGATATATAGTGATGAGATTATGATTTTCATCGAGGGTGTTAATAGCAGTAAGTACACAATAAGCTGAAGAAAGTTCAACATTTATTATATATACATAAAAAAATAATTTTAACCATCTATAAATTATGTAATTTCCTCAACAAAAAAAAAATCAAATAAATCCCATTAATCCTACCTAGCTCCCTCTAAGATTTAATTATTTTTTCTGCCCTAATTATTTTCAAGGGAATATTTATATAGTTGAATTACTTTATAATAATTGAAAAAAATATTTTAATGACTTCTTTTTTGAAAAAAAGTAAAGAATTAAACTCATGTATTTCCAAAATGAAAACAATATCACGACTTGGCTGTTGACTTGTAAGCACTTTTAGCCACCGACCGTCTTGTTGCAATTCATGCTTTTTAGTACTTTATAAACAAAAAACAACAAACAATCTCCGATCACAACATCGGCCGTCCACCGGAAAAAATGGAAGTAACCATCGAGGAAACCACCACAATCTACCCTTCTAAGCCGCCTTTCACTGAAAATCATGTCCTTCCTCTATCTCACCTTGACACCGACCGGAACCTCAATCTCACTTTCCGATACCTCCGTGTCTACGTCAACGACACTACACAACAAAAATCGGCGTCGGACCCATATGAAGTTCTCACCTCCTCCCTCTCGGCAGCTCTCGTACCCTACTACCAATTCGCCTGCTCTCTCCGCCGTCGTTCGTCAGACAACCGTCTAGAACTTCACTGTCAAGTGGGGAACGGCGTCCCCGTTATTCTGTCCACGGTGGATTGTACCTTGGCTTCTATTAACTACCTGGATGACCCAGATTATAACTTCGCTGAGAAGATGGTACCCGACCCGAGAGACGATGAGGCGTTGACCCGACCCTTAATTCTGCAACTGACCCGATTTAAGTGTGGTGGGTGGGTATTTGGAACGGCGGTTCATCACGCGATGTGTGATGGAATGGGGTCGACGCTGTTTTTCCATGCTGTGGCGGAGATTGCTCGTGGGGAGAGCGGGATGAAGGTTGAACCGGTGTGGGACCGGTCGAGTTTGCTTGGACCGAGGAATCCACCCCGAGTTGAATTTCCGGTCCATGAGTCTCTCAGTTTGGATAGGGATTCGTGTCCGTACTTGGAATCAGGTAAACCGGTGGTTCGAGAGTGCTTTGAGGTGAAGGATGAGTGGTTGGATAGGCTAAAGGAGTTCCTCCATGAGCAATCCGGTTCAGATTTTACTACTTTTGAAGCTTTGGGAGCTTTCATTTGGCGAGCAAAGTATGTTCTTTTTCACTTGTTTAGTAATTTTACCACTAATTTTTTGTGATTCAACTTTTTACCATGAAATTCAGGAGGCTGAATCATTTTCCTTTTAATGCCTTTGAGGTGTGATATTGATGTAGCTATTTTACTAAGATAATTTGCTGAAATACTAAAGCTGGTGATAGTCCATCCAACTTGTTTGGGAGTGAGGCGAGTTGTTATACTATAAAGGATGATAACTATCGAGTATCGACTATCATAGGTTTACACTGATCAGTCATAACAAAATGCTTAAAGATTGTTCCTTTATCATTTGTCGTTTTGTACTTACCAGAAATTTTAGAAAAGAAAGTATATTTGACATTATGAAAAATCAGCTTATCTCGGCTATATATGTTTGTTTCATGTGTTAATATTTACCAGGCTAAGGATTGATCTATTAACTTATGAAACAGGGCGAAGGCTTCTGAAATCCCAGATGATGAGACGGTGAAGTATGCTTATTTAACCAATATCAGGAGAAGAGTGAAGCCACCATTGCCAGCAGGCTACTGGGGCAATGGCTGTGTGCCAATATACGTTCAGCTCCTCGCAAAGGACCTCATCAATGAACCTATCTGGAAAGCAGCAGACGCGATCAAGAAAAGCAAGAACATCATCACGGATGGGTATGTTCGTTCGTTCATTGATTTCCAGGAGTTGCATTATGATGAAGGGATTACATCAGGGAATAGGGTGAGTGCATTTACAGATTGGCGGCACGTAGGCCACGAGACGGTTGATTTTGGGTGGGGTGGCCCTGTGACTGTCTTCCCTCTGTCTAGGCACTTAGTTGGGAGTGTCGAACCTTGTTTTTTCTTGCCTTATTCTTCTGCCACTGAAGGTAAGAAAGATGGTTTCAAAGTTTTGATCTGTCTGCAAGAAGCAGCCATGCCTGTTTTCAAGGAAGAGATGGAAAAGTTGGAGCATGGGCTTTCTTGATTTTACCATATATATGCCGATCCTCTTATATACTGATGATAATGTGATATTTGTTGCGCAACTGTGTTGTGTGAGGTAAATAGAAAACCATGAGCATAAAATCTATGGAGAGGAGACAGGCAATAAACTGAATGGCACTAATTGGGACTTTGTAATTCAGTTTCAAAGCTTTCACAGTCATTTGCAATAAACATGTTTAGTATTCCATGGAATATACACACCTTTTGAATGAACCTTGTACCTAAATAAGCAAGTGATATTGGATCCTAAAATTCATAATAATCTTGGAGAAAATTTTTCACATGAAACTGTCAACTAACAATATTTTTGGCTAATGTTTCTTATGGCTTACCTATAAAGCTGTGTATTAATCGCCAATTTTGAGACTTTACTAAACAATTAAAAATTGGGAGCGTTGCCATTTTTTAACACAGAAAATAACATAATGCTTCAAACTTAAGAAATGGGGAGTTTCAGTTTATTAGAAGTTGCATGGCGGCCCACGAGTCAAGTGGGCCTAATCAATAAATTCGAGTTGAAAACGGGAAAGAGTATAGTAAAGTAAAATATTAGAGGTGCCATTGACGCCATCAGGCCAATAGCATGAGCTTACTTTGCTTAACAATAACACACGAGACGACACCATAATCAATATCCTCCATTTCCGAGAGGTCTCCGATTCATAACTTGAGCTCCAATCGATCAAATCTCTCATCGTACGTCCTCTTAATTTCTTCTTTATTCTCTCTCCAAGGCCCATCTAGAGTTTGAATCCACAATGCATAATGATATATATAACACTTCTTTTATATATATATTTCATGTATTATAGTTCTGATTTCTTCATTATGGCAATTCATTAAACAGAATTTTAGTGACACAATTTGATAGTATCTTTGTTGTAACCCTAGCAGAGTTGCTTTATGCTATGGATTCACTTTTATGATATGAAGTCGTTTCAGATCTTTTCTTCTCCTAAATTTGTCTAATGTAATTCACAACAGTGTTTGGTGATCATCTTTTCTGCATGGTAGGTGAAGCTTGAATTTGGTGAAAAATGATGTCCTTTGAAATGAACGATCGGAAGAGTAAGTCATTTAATGCTGCTCTTCTTTCAATTTTCCCTTTAACAGTGTCTTGTTCATGCGCATTGAACGCAGATTTATTGACCTAAATGAAAATTTAGAATGTAACAAGTGAGGGATAGTCTAATGGAATAAATTTGTATTGGCATATCTAATTTGGTGAATTATGACCATGTTCTAGCTATCGTCTAGCCTATACTTGGGTAGTAATATGGATTATGCATATGTTGAATAAGAATTCAGTTTATGTAATGCAGAACCTTAAACGCGTGCCTGTTTTAGCATTCAGGAAGCGTGAATATCCATCTTGTGCATAGTTTGATCAATTACCACATCACATTTTTCTAATGATCGCATCCTGTTTTGATTCGTGAAAAGTAAACTTTCTTATGATATTCTTTCTTTTACCTGATGTTATATCTGTGCTGCTTAGTGCTATTCTTTCGCATTTTTCTAATGGTCGTATCCTATTTTGATTTGTGAAAAGTCTGCATTCTTACGATGTTCTCGCTCCCACTTGATATTATATGTATGCTGCTTAGTGCTACTCTTTTGGAAGATGACAAAATAAAAAAATGAAGCATGCAACACTGTTAGTATTTGATATATTATATCTGTTAAGCTTCGGATTCTTGTTGAAACAGAGATTGGACTAGGACTGACGGGGTTTGGAGCGTTCTTCTCATTCCTGGGTATTATTTTCTTCTTTGACAAGGGACTAATTGCAATGGGCAATGTAAGTTCAATCTCTTTCCATGGGCATAACATTTCTCCTGTTTTCCTTGATTTTCTTTTACCAACTTACCTCCCTTTTTGCCACTTGACACAGTGTTATTTTACTGAATCAGATCCTCTTCATCTCAGGGGTGGCATTAACCATTGGTCTCAAGTCATCATTGCAGTTCTTTATGAAACGTAGTAATTATAAGGTTTGTTTTCTTTTATGTATCTTTATTCCTGCTTTTCTGTGCCCCCCACCCCTTTCTCTTACTTTCTCAGATTACTGATCTGGTGATATATCATTTTGTTTATATTTATTATTATGCGTAGCTATCTTGCATACTTTGTTTTGCTTGTTCCTCAGGGAACCATTTCATTTGGTGTTGGCTTTTTCTTTGTTGTCATTGGTTGGCCCATACTAGGAATGATTCTGGAGGCATATGGATTTGTCGTACTCTTTAGGTAAATTGGGTTCATAAGTTATTGCAGGTCCTAAAAATCCTTTTACTTTTTCCTTGGGTTGCTAATAAATAGTTTTGCACAGTGGTTTCTGGCCAACACTGGCAGTTTTCCTGCAAAAGATACCTATTATAGGTTGGATCTTCCAGCAGCCCTTTGTCAGATCGGTATGTTATACCCTGATCATATATCTTCTTAAATTGGTATCGGCTTTGTTATATTCTGCGCAAGGAAGAGATTTTTTGAACAACTTTTTTCGTAGAGAAACAGTTATTACCTCCAATGTCAGTGTTTTGTTCTAGCATCTTTCATCCTCTTCTCCCTAATTCTCTTCCTATATTTTTGGGTAATGTAGTTTTGTCCTCTAGCAAAGTGATCTTGTGAATGCCCAATCTGTCGAGAAGGTGTTGGAAGTACTATATTAATAGCACGTGTGAACATTAAAAACATCATATCTCAATTTCTATTCAAATGCTACTGTTTCACATGTTATCGTTACCTGTAGAAGTAATAAAAGGAAACAGGGAGTGTGGAGGCAGAAAATGGAAAATATATATGCTGCAGTTACTCTTGAATTTCCTTTTGTCTGAGATCGTTTTCTTTCTCTGCAGTTGTTTGACCGCTACCGTGGAAAACGTGTCCCTGTTTAATCCTGGTGGAATGTTTCAAATGAAATTACACTGATTAACCCAATTGCAACAAGTGTAAAGTAGTGTTTTGTAGAATCTACATGATAGATCAGTTCAATTAGTTCTCCAACATTGAGATTGGCCTTTTATGCACCCCATGCAGTTGACCCTTGCTTGAACTTTCCAGGATTTGGAAAAGACTCAGACCTCCTAATCCGAATACATAAAATATATGATTAATCCTGCTGATTGATGAAATTAAGATTGTTGAGGACAACGACCAGAGACCGACCCGCCGTCTTACTAGTTACTTTTTGTCTTCACGTACGACTATTAAACTTTTCTCCAATCAAGTATATATCAACAAGCTTCCTTCCTTTTAAACGTTGTTACATTATTGGTACGAGGATAAAATAAGATTATTATGAGTAATAACTAATGCAAACGCATACACGACCCTTTTTTGTATATACCAAGAGCTAGGTTGTTGACATTTTTAGCTAAAGTTTACTCTCTATCTGCACATCTTGCTTCCACTGCTCTCTTAAAACTCTCCTTAACAGCTTATTTGAAGCTGTTCGAGGCAACATTCCAACTATCTTCACCGACCTCACCTATTAATCATACCAAACAAAAATTGCATCAATAATTGTTTGTATATCTTTTCTTTTCTAATTTAACAACCAAATGGAACCTTAACCTTGAATAAAGGATTGAGATTGCTTTGAATGGCTCTAGAGAATCTTTTCTTCAGTGTGTCTGGTGAAATGATCACCCCTTCTTTGACAACCACAAATATAGCCAACTGTTCTGGCCCTCCATTGGGTGGTGCAGCACTGACTGCAGCAGTTTCAAGGACACTGTCATCAGCACCATCACATACACGTTCAATTTCTATTGAACTTGTCTGCATGTTAAAAAAGAAGATTTATTGCTGCATTCCATAAATTGAACATGATTATAAATTTATTAGCAACCATGGCAGTAAGAGCAACTTTATACTGTATATCTACTGGCGGAAAGGAATATTAGTACATATAAACTAGCAAACCTGGATCGACAGTACCTTAATGCCTCCAAGATTCATGGTGTCATCAGCTCTGCCTTGAACAACAAGATAACCTCCAATAGTTCGTTGTAGGATATCACCATGTCTCCTTAGTTGCTGTTGGGGAAAAAACCTTAGCATCAGTTATAACAGCAATGACAATGGTCAAGTTGATTAAAAGCTACTCAACAGAGAGCAATTTATCCCTTTAAAATATGGAAAAAGAAGGCTGGAGTTTTGAGTCCATCATCCGCAACCTGTAATCAACCATCCTACTCTATTGTTTGGCCAAAATTCAATTTCACATAGTTCATAGTACAATGCTAAGTGTTGCAGGGAAAACCTGACAAAGGAAACTTCTTTTCTATGACATGTGCTTACCATATCTTTGTATATTGGCATTCCCTCGAAGTATACTTTCTCATGATCACCATTCAGCAATCTATCAGAAGCTCCCATATAGATAGAAAACAAGCCAATTTCACCAACACAAGCTTGATCATCTGGCTGGAAACAGTTTAAAAGTCGACCAAAGTCTACACTTTAATATTTCGCAGGGAAAAAATACTTTCTCATTATGAATAGAACATTCAGGAATTAAAATGACAATGGATTCAAAAAAAACATGTGGGTTCTCAATAAACTGAAAATATTAAAATTCTGTAAAGTTCTCTTACATAAGGGCGCCCATCTTCATCTAAGATGACAAATCCTGTGGACATTGATGCAGAGCTAAATGCTCCAAAAGCTTGTGGTTGAAGAGGATTTCCTATAATATAAGATGATGACAGCTCTGTGCCTCCACAGCATTCAATAATGGGTTTATAGTACACCCTTGAAGAAAGCCAAAGGTCATCATCAACATTAGAGGCCTCTCCAGTGCTAACAAACATTCTGCAGATGCTTTCATGTTAGATTATCCCACTAACAAATCGGTCTTATCTTTAGCACTTGAACTCACAGAGTACCTTATCTTTGTCCAATTGAGGCCTTCCATACACCCAGTACTCTTCCAAGTCTTCACTAAGCTAGGAACAGTCCCCAAGACAGTAACTCCTGCATCCTACAAACACATGGAGGGTAGAGTGAATAAATAAAATTTACAGACACAAGCTCAGCTGAATTAGGTTATTACAAAATGTGATCAAAGTAAAAATTGTTTCTTTAGGAAGTTGTGTTTGCGAGAGCTTAGTTAACACATTTAATGGCTGAAAATATGCAACAAAAGATAAAGATTTCAGTATAGGTCCGGTCGACCCCTTAAATGGATATGAAGATAAAAGTTTCACTTAGCATAGGAGATTTTGTTGATCACCTGCACGAATTTTCCAAAACCATGGTCTAGAGGAGATCCATGATGGAGAGCTAGAGTTGCACCAGTTAGAAAGCAGGAGTATAGTAGAACTGGTCCCATCACCCATCCCAAGTTCGTAGGATAGCAGTAAACATCTCCAGCTTGAATATCAAGATGAGCCCATGCATCAGCAACACATCGAATGGGAGACAGGTGAGTCCAAGGTATTGCTTTCGGATCTCCTGACGAAGGCAAAAGGAACAACCAAATCAACAAGCTACACAAAATGCCAGAGCCAACAAAAAAAATTATGTAGTCTCAGCAAGGGCAATTCACCTGTGGTTCCTGATGAGAAAAGTATGTTGGTAACAGAATCCATGGATAGATAAACTGGAAAATAATAGTTTGGCCTGCCAAAGAAGAAAATATTATCAAAGCTCAAATTTTTACAGCAAGGGAAAATAAATATATTATTCGATAGTCACAGAAATTCTTTATACAATTTTTACAAAATTTAGACATTGTTGGAGAACGAGGTGGTTGGGAATAAAAGACCAAATTCAGCATCATCCTGGATTGCCACTAAAAGTGCTATATTTTGTCATGATAGATTCGTTGATTTTGGTTATCATCAGGGCCCATACACACTAGTAAAAGAATTTATCAATTAGAGAACATATTCACTAGATTACCTGGGAAGGTGACTGACACTGGCAAGAAAATCCTTCCATGAAAGATCTTGGTTCCTTAGTTGAACTTGTACATCCTCCCCAGTAGCAGGAATTACAATAGCTTTAAGTGGAGCTGCTTCTATAACTCGACTGCAAGAGTTTGAGAGTATGAACTATGTATTCACTATGTTCATGAAAGAATAATATCTCCGCCATAGTTCAAGAGGAGATGTATCTGTTTCTTTAGGGATAAAATGATACAACTATCAATGGCTGTAGTAATGGCATTTGAATTTCCTTCCTTTCTTTTTATTTTATCTCTTATTATTGAAACTTTGACTGATAGTAATTTGGTGTTGTCTTTTTTTTTCCTGTTAACTTCTTGTTCTTTCTTCTCTTGTGTGATGAAGAATGCGTAAATTTTGGTTGGGAGGAGGACGACTTTCTCATTACTTCCTAGAAGGGCTTTCACAACTTTCTATACCAAAACAAAGACAGACACTATGCAGGTAACTTATTGCATTATCACATTTTTAGCATCCAGCATTACATTAGTCACTTACCTATACAAGGGGAATCTTCGGCCTCCTCGCACTATGGAATCCTAAATTTTCAAAAGCTTAGATGTTAGAAATAATCATACAAGAGTTAAATATAGCTCTACTGATATTAAGATTAAGTTCACCAACTATACAATATTTACTTTTCTTTATTGGTTATTACATTACAATATTAACTCACCCTAGAACAGACTCTAGGGACGATAATAAAGCTGAATGTCCATCCGAAACTTCATAATTCATGATCAAAATAAGGTTCTACAAGTTGAATGACTTTTTAAACATAAACTGGAAGCCACAGTTTTCTTATTCATATGTCTGCAAAACTTTCAAATCCTGTAACACTGTCTGGCTGATCATAACCTAAAAGGGAATAAGGGAAGAATGACACCAGGGGGTGTAAGCCATAACAAATGGTTAGGGGATTACAGACCTGGCATGATATAGAGATAAAGATAAATATCGTGTCCTTTAAAAGAATTTTAGAGATTGCAGCCTAAAGGGAAAAGACACAAATATATGGAAAAGGCCAATCTTGTAAAGAACATCTTTGTTGATTTTTTTAAAAGATGAATGGGGCAGCAAAAATATTGAAAAGAGTCTCTCAATGGATTGAAATGCTTTCAATAGCTTT
>JBCEWC010004554.1:0-26990 GCA_038996855.1 Solanum aculeatissimum
GAATGAGGGTTTAGGGAATGTTTTAGGGGTTTAGGAGACCTTAGGGGACCAAAAGGGGGCTTAGGGAAATGTTAAATTACGAAAATACCATTAATAAAATGGAACTTTTAACTGGACACAGTGCCCAAATGGCTTCTACAGTTCCATTTACTGGTGAACGGTCTGTGCACCTCCACCGTCCAACATGACTTAGCCAAATCCTTCAACGCGAACTCTCGAAGGACTTTTTGTTACACTTCACGAGGCACTTGTCAGTCCGTTCAACGTGTGACTGTTCGTGAAAGGGTCCATTTAACCATACTTAGCCTCAAAAAGCATGCCCAAGCCATGTCCTAGCCACTGTCACACTTAACGAGACAGTGGATGGCTCGTCAAACTCCAAACGAGTTGTTCAAGGCTTCGTTGGTTTGGACTTGTCTTTGGGGTGGCTCCAGGACACCCCTAGCTCACTGGAATACCTCACGGGACCTTATACGAGTTGTGCAAAGTTTCACGGCCCGTGTCAATGTCCTTGGCCATTTTTCTGAGCCTATCTCCAATGGCTTCTGAATTTCAGACAATATCACTGTTTCGGCCATATCTCCCTCATCCGAACTTCAATATGCGTGAAACCACTTGTGCAGAAAAGCTAACTCAAAGATCTTCAATTTGATATATGGTAGAGTACATGGTTCATCCCACATAAAAAGTTATGACTATTTGAAGTACACTGCCGAAATTGTCCCTCTAGGCCACTAACTAGCCCAATTTGCATTCGACCACTTAAACACAACCCGTGGCCACCAAAACTTAACCATGGCTTTTAGTACATCCTAAAATGCAAACCATAAATAGATTTTGAAAATTTTTGGGTTGTTACAGAGCACCCATTATACCTGCAGATAACAAAGCAAGATACATTAAACACATTTGGAACCTATAGGATGACACGCGAACGGGTACTCAGACTTCCCCTGCAGTGTAACAAATGACAATAACCCTTAAGAGTGGTGTATCCCGGTCCATCATAAGGAAATTGCACTAATTCACAGTCTAAAAATTGAAAATAAAGACTATTAAAAGAACTTAATAACTACAGATGTAGAACACAGTCAGATGGACCCTACACGGACTATATGATGTGTCACAGGCCGTGAGGTGGTCCGTCTGGCTGGACTTGGGGTGCTGGGGAAAACCATCACCTGGATGGAACCCCCTACACGGGCCGTGAGATGGGTCACAGACCGTAAGGTGGTCCGTGTTCCTTGACTTGAAGTGTGGGTGAAAGAGGGCACCTAGACAGGACCCCTACACGGATTGTGTGACGGGTCACGAACTGTGAGGTGGTCTGTGTGCCTTGACTCGAAGTGTGAAGGAGACAGGGAACCTAGATGGGACCCCTACATGGGCTGTGAGATGAGTCACGGGCAGTGAGATGGTCCGTGTGTCTTGCCTTGAATGATCTCCCAATGGTACTGCAACAAGGTGCACCCCACGGACCACGAGACGGTCCGTGTGGAGGTACACGGTCCATGAAGGGTATCGTCGAGGAGCACTTTGAAATATTTCAAAAATCAATCCTGCAGATCTTGGACCTAGGCACACATATCGGGTTCCTAGTACTCTTCTACACCCATGGCAAGCAAATATACCAAAGATTTCCCCCACAAAACAACAATTACGGCCTAATTACAAGTCACATTCATGGGAAAACCTTCAAGGGACCAACAATGGTAGGGATAGACAACCAACCCCTCACCCAACTCAATTCACCCCACTAAATCACAATTTCTAGCCTAAACTTTCAACTTTGCATAAGTATAGGTACATGCAACACCAATTACACTCAAGAGAGGAAGAAAACGACATTTACTTAGTTTGAATTGGAGTGCCAATTGACAATGAGTGAATACAGTGAAGACCCAACCCACGTAGGTTGCTCAATGGATCATGAGAGAGATCCTTTCTTCGTAGTTAAAGTGATAGGTTTGGCGGAGTTAAAAGAGTATGTGGGAGAGAGTTGAGAAAACAATATGAGGAAAAGTGGGGAATGGGGTGTGTGGGGTTAATTATATTCAACCTTTGACCAGTCAACCCGGTCAACCCCATCGTACAGTCGGCTAAACGAACTGTGACATATGTCACGGGCCGTGAGGATCTCCGTCTACGTTTACTTGGAACATGCAACCTCTAACGGTTAAACACACGGCCCGTGTGATGTTACACAGTCCGTGTATCCATCCATGTAGCACCACTTGAACCTGCTGCCGTCTGTTAGCTCTCAAGGTTGGCTTCACGGTCCGTGTAGTGTCACATAGTCTATTTGGCTATCTGTTTAACGAGACTTTGGAAAAATTTTAAGACTTACCTGGGGGGTGTGCACGGGCACTCTCACAGTCTGTGTGAATACACACGGTCTGTGTAGGGTGCCGTGACACTGCTCTTCACCTGCTTTTCATAATTTGAGCTCCAACACGTGTTGTATCCACCATGGCCCACTACAGGGACCTCCCCAGCATACTTGCGTGTACCTGCAACTACAAAAACAATGACTAATAAAATATATATATTTTTATTTTATTTTTTTAAAGCATGGGTTGCCTCCGATGAGGCACTTGATTTAACGCTGCGGCACGATGCGACTCCTTGACTACTCAGACTTCGTCAAGGTGCACTACCTCCACCATGAGACTTCAATAGTAGTACCCAAGTACTTCTTGACCCTCTGACCGTTGACCTTGAACCGGTGCCCAATTTTAGCTTCAAGCTCCAATGCACCATGAGGGAATAGTTGAACAACCTTGTAGGGTCCAGCCCACCTAGACTTGAGCTTTCCTGGAAACAACCGAAGCCTAGAGTTATAGAGTAACACCCTGTCGCCCATACAAAAATTTTGTGTTGTGATGTGCCTATCATGCTTGACCTTCATCATAGCTTTGTACAGTGCAACATTATCATACGCTTGCAGACAAAGCTCATCCAACTCATTAAGTTGGTCTAGTTTCAACTCTGTCTCTTCCTCCCAATTCATGTTCAACTTCTTCAAGGCCCACAGTGCCTTATGTTCTAGCTCTACGGGAAGATGGCAAGCCTTAGCAAACACCAATTGGTACAGGGACATACCAATAGGAGTTTTATACGTTGTACGGTAGTCCCAAAGTACATCATCTAACTTCTTAGCCCAATCAGTACGAGATGCGTTTATAGACTTGGCCAATATCTCTTTAATCTCTTAGTTTGACACTTCAACCTAGCCACTAGTCTGTAGATGGTGGGGTGTGGCGACTTTATAATGACGGACTCCATACTTGGTCAGCACTGGGTGAAAGATCTAATTATAGAAATAGGTCCTCCCATTACTAATTATAGTTTTAGGAGTCCTGAATCTGGAAAAGATATGTAACCTCAGAAACTGGGCTACACTCTTGCTCTAATTATTAGGTAGTGCCACCGCTTCTACCCACTTTGAGAAATAATCAACCGCCACCAAGATATACCTCATTTTGTAGGAGCTCACAAAGGGACCCATGAAGTCGATGCCCCAAATATCGAATAGCTCAACCTCTAGGATAAGTGTCAAGGGCATCTCCTGGAGTCTAGAGATATTACCTTGGCGCTGACATTGATCATATCCCAGCACCAAGTCATGAGTGTCTTTGTACAGAGTGGGCCAGTAGTAACCACATTGCAGTATCTTCTTGGCGGTTCTGGCACTATTGTGGTGGCCCCTGCTGGAGAAGCGTGACAGGCTTCCATTACACTCATCAACTCTTCCTCCGAGATGCATCTCTGAATTATCCCATCAGCACATGTGCATAACAAGAATGGCTCATCCCAGAAGTACCTACGCATATCATGAAGAAACCTTTTTGTCTAGTGAGAGGTTAGGTCCTCAGGCATAAGGTCACTCACCAGATAGTTAACATGATCAGCAAACCAAGGAATTAGATCAACAGAAGCGGCTAGTACCTGCTCATCGGGAAATGAGTGCTCATCGGGAAATGAGTCACTCATGGTTAACCAATCGTTGCCACTGGACTCATCCTCTAGTCTAGATAGATGATCTGCCACCTGGTTCTCGGTTCCTTTTCTGTCTTGAACCTCAAAATCAAACTCTTGTAACGTCAATGTTACATGATCAGTGTGTACAATTACCTTTGTACCGAAGAGGTAGGCCCGAAAGTTTTCAAAGGTATACACTACGGCCAAAAGCTCCTACTCAGTCATGGTGTAGTTTCTTTGGGCTTCATTCAGGTCTTTCTAGCATAGTAAATGGGGTAAAAGACCTTCAAGTACTTTTGATCCAGCACAACCCCTATAACAATTCCACTAGCATCACACATGATCTCAAATGGGGCTGACCAGTCAGGAGCCACCACTACAAATGTAGTGAACAACTTGTGCTTCAAGGTCATAAAGTCCTGCCTGCAGCTTTAATCAAGCTGGAACTTAGAATCTTTCTCCAATAGAGGTCACAATGGGTGTGCAATCTTGGAGAAGTCTTTGATGAACCGGTGGTAAAAGGCCGCATGTCCCAGAAAACTTTTGACTCCTTTCACAGATATAGGTGGTGGCAACTTTTCAATTACCTCAATCTTCACCTTATCTACCTTGATGCCTCATTCCAAGATCTTGTGACCAAGGATGATACCTTACTTAACCATGAAGTGGCATTTTTTCCAGTTCAAGACCAGGTTTGCCTCCTCACAATGCTGCAAATCCCTGCTAAGATTAAGTAGAAAATCATCAAACAACTCACCCACCACTGAAAGGCCATCCATAAACACCTCAAGGGTGTCCTCGACCATGTCGGAGAATATTGACATCATGCACCGTTGAAAGGTGGTTGGGGCATTACACAACCCAAAAGGCATTCACCTGAATGTGAATGTCCCATATGGACAAGTGAAAGTGGTCTTCTCCTGATCCTCGGGAGCTATCGATATCTGATTGTAACCTGAATACCCATCCAGGAAATAGTACCACCCTCTGCCTGCTAGGCGATCTAACATTTGGTCTTTGAAGGGCATGGGAAATTAATCCTTCAAGGTCCATCTGTTCAACTTCCTGTAGTCCATGCAGACTCGTTAGCCAGTAACCGGTCATGATGGGACTAGTTCATTCTTATCATTGGCAATGAATGTCATACCTCTTTTATTTGGTACACACTGCACTGGGCTAACCCACTGACTGTTAGAGATCGGGTATATGACCCCAGCAGCTAATCACTTGATAATCTTCTTTTTCACAACCACTTGCATGGCGAGTTAAGTCTACGTTAATACTCGATGCTAGGCATATAGTTGTCTTCTAACTTAATCTTATGTGTGCATATGCCTGGTAGAATCCCCATAATATCCGCAATGGACCAACTAATAGCCTTTTTAAACTTCTACAGGACCCCTAACAATGTTATCGTCTGATCTTCCTGTAAATCTGCAGCCACAATCACAGGTAGAGTGTTATTATCACCAAGAAAAACATACCTCAGGTGTTGTAGCAGTTCCTTGAGATCTAAAGTGAGAGGTTCCTTTACAGACGGCTTAGCAGGTGGGGATGGCCTGTTCTGTAAATCCAGGTCCAAGTTCCTTGGCACATAAGGCCTGGTTCCCCTGCCTTGTAGTGCTTGCACAGTGCCCTTATAATCAGTTATACCATACTCTGGAAAGTTCATGATTACAACAACCAGTTCTTCTACACCCATTTCTTCCTCGATCGGGACCTCAAAAAAGTAGGTCTAGTCTGCGTTGATGACTGACATGATTGCAATCTCTTTGGGCCATTTCATAGAAGCACATACATTGAACTTGACCTCCTCTGAGTTTAGCCTGAAGGTCAGTTCACCACGTTCCACATCTACCAATGCCCTGATAGTAGCTAGAAATGGTCTCCTAATGATGATAGGAACCTCAAATTCAACCTGCCAGTACAGAATGGCAAAATCAGCAGGAAAAATGAACCGACCCACTTTGACAAACACATCACACAGAATCTCCATGGGTTGCCTAACTGACCTATCTGCCATAAGTAGCCGCATAGTCATGGGTGTAGGGGCTCCTAAGCCCAGTTGCCTATAAATTGCTAGCAACATCAAATTTATGGTCTCACTCAAGTCATAGAGGGTCCGTGCAAAATCAAAAGTCCCTATTGTGCACGGGATAGTGAAGGCCCAATGATTCTCCTTTTTCTCAACCAACGATCTCGTAGCAATTGCACTGCAATGGTGAAGGTTCTCAACTGACTCAACTGTGATCGTTTGCTTCTTAGTCACTAAGTCCTTCATGAAATTAGCATAACTCGACATCTGCTCAAGTGCCTCCACCAAGGGTATGTTTACTGACAGCTCCTTTAACATCTCCAAAAATTTCTGGAACTTGCCATTTTCTGTCTTCTACTTCAACCTCTATGAAATGGTGGTGGCGGTTTATGAACGGTTAGCAAAGGCTATGACTCTAGCTTGTCAGATCCCCTGGGGTCCTTAACTATCTCAGCATCATCTGGTGTCACGGTTTCTTCTTCGACTACCTCCTCAGCATGTTTCACACCGGCGTCAGGCACTTTTTTACCCACCTAAACTGTACTATCATCTCTAGCTGGAACAGTATCAGGGAGTACCTTACCACTTCTTATGATTACGACCATACAGTGACTATCATTTTTTGGGTTCTGGATCGTGTCACTAGGAAGAGCCTCAACCTTTCTCTGATTCAGTGAAGCTGATAATTGGCCCATCTGTTTCTCTAAATGCTTAATAAAAGTGGAGTGAGAATCCACTAATTGGTGAATATTAGATATCTCACCATGCATGTCCCTCACTCTGCATTTTGTAGCTTCAACCTTGTTGAGCACCTTGGCCATCATCTCTTCCAACTTAGATGAGCCACCCCCATTGTTCTGGCATTTTCTATTTATGGGGGGTACATATGTTGTTGGTCGATCATTTCTAAAGTTATCTCTGTTCTGCCAGTTTCCAGTATCTCTTGCTCTAGGCCGATCATAGTATTTTTTGCGTCCATAGTTCCGACCTTGATTTTCGGATTGAACGTCTGGAAACCCCCTTGACTGTTCAAAAGCTTGGCCTCTTCATCATACTCAAAACCTCCATCATCATACATGGGTACAATATCCACTGCTTTCACTTTCTCTATCCCTCCACCCAACATCCTCTTTGTCAGCAAATCCATTTGAGTCCGTATATGAGCCATATCCTGGTCTTGTTCCTCTTCTTTCTTTCGTTGTTCCGAAGTCATCCCAATAATGAAACCATAGTAATTACCATCTCTAGTATACCATTCCCTGTTGTTCTTAGATGCTTGATCCAAGATGACTATAATATCAGGAAAAATCCTAGCCATGTATGAACCCCCACAAGCAGTATCAACAATCGGCTTAGTGACAAAATTGCATGACCTATAGAAAACCTCCTTCAAGTGTTCATCTACGAGGTTATGGTTCGGCATTGTTTAATCTTCTGTTTGAACTGCTCCTAAGTCTCATATAAAGCCTCGGTTGGTAACTGCCTGTGCGATCCAATCTCATCCTTCAATTTTAATTTTGCAGACGCAGGGAAGAATCTCTCCAAGAATGCTTCCTTCAATTCACCCCATGTGCGAATAGAGTCATATGGGAGTTTATTCAGCCACTTTGTTATCTCACCTGAAAGAGACAACGGGAACAACCTCAACCGGATAGCCTGCTGATTAACCCCCAGAATTTTGGATGACTGACAAGTGGAGACAAAGTTCATAAGGTACTGGTTGCCGTCCTCATGTGCCTGCCTTGTGAACAAACCCTTCAACATGAGCATCAGAAGCATAGTTCTAGTGATGGTGAATTTCACGCCAGGAGGCAGTAGAGGCAAGACAATTACACCAGTAGCCCCAGCGCCATCATCATCATTGTATATAGCATGGGGCTGTTGTGGGGTAGGTTTCCTAACTCTTGCTTGATAGTGTGGAGGGACTGCAGGTTGCACCCTATCCCCATCAATATCATGCATACCCAACCTGTCATTACCCCTATTCTCCATATTTAGGACTAAGTCGTGTTGCCTCTGCACGTCGTGTTCCTGTCCATTCATTTTGTGGATGGATCTTTGTAACTCTGGGTTGTAAGGAATTAGTGGTTCACTATTACTGCGGATGGCAGGCATGCACTACATGTCCCCTGTAATAGTAACAAACAAAAACAAAATGTAAAATTAGGAAATAGAATTACACTTAAATTAGCACTAATAGATAATATTTTTGTCGTATTCCCTGGCAACGGCGCTAAAATTTGATATGCCTAAATTTACACTCCAAATGGAGAGTAAAGCGTTCGTTGATAAAATATAGAATCCAACAAGAGTTGGGGTCGATCCCACAGGGAATGCGTGAGAATAAAGCTACCAGCACTTAGTTCTAAGTGTAATAATTATTTCTGAAATAAAAATACATAATGTAAAAAGGGGTTTATATGATACGAAGATTAGATTGCAATAGTATTCTATGATAACTACATAACAGTGACTACTGGAGTTCAACAATTTATTGCTAGACTAGGATTGCGATCCCCATGACACCAGTTTCGATATTCAAACTTAAGGCTACTACAATTGTGATCACATGCACAAAGTAAGCAAACAGTTAACACCTAATTCACCTTCCAGTCCCTCTTAGGTGTATTTCGTTCATCACTTTCTAGTCTCAGAACGTTTACCCTTCTTGCCTCTTACTTTATATCCCAGAATGTTCTCACCTTCCAGTCTCGAGCACTTAGACTAGGTTAACAATCCCAAATTTTGTTATAGAATTATTTTCCTAACCACTACATCCCTATCGGGCATGAAATGAATATTGGCCTACCTTAATGCGTTGACTCATTAAGATATATATTATATTGAAGAATTCCTATGATGTATATGATGATCACTCTCAAATTTCACCCAATATAGCCTATCTTACTTGGTTATCATGGTTCCCACAACCCTAGTTGTGGGTTTAGCCTAGCATGATTGAAGAAATCAAATTAAAGCAAGATAAAGAAGTTATAACTATAACTTACAATTGAATACGAAACCAATTTACAAATTACAATCACGAACACACAGATGAAACCCACGAATTGGATGAAAATTTGTTAAGAAACCTCGTTCTCTCATTCAAACTTGTCTCCAGAAGCTTTTTAATAACAAAAAATGACCCAAAAATACATATATATATTAACTAAAACCTAATCGAAATTAAAATAGGAAATCTAGCTTTCGACATGGTCAATGGAAACTACACGAACCGTGAGGTACTTCACGGTTCGTGAGACGGTTCGTGTGACCTCACTTGGCAACAATTCAAGCACAATTCCAATTTGAGTTACTGCTTCTCTTCATGGTCAGGAAAACGGTTCGTGAGATGCCACACAACCCGTGGTGGGTCCCGTGTGGCTTCACTTGGCAGCAATTTCTAGTGCGATTCCAGTTGGAGCTACTGCCACTCTTCACGGTCAAGTAAACGGTCTGTGAGGCCTCACACAACCCATGGTGGGTCCCGTGTGGCTTCACTTTGCATTGTCCTCCATATTTTTCATGTTCCCCCACGTCACTGACACGGTCGACTTCACGGTCCATGTGATTTACCATAGTTCATGAAAGATTTCGTGAAGCTTTCCTTGGATCCTTCGTTGATTCCTGAAATTCATCATCTTGCAAGTGTTGGCCCATGGTGTAGTTCACAGTCCATCTGATAGCTCACGGACTGTATACTACGCCTTGAAGTTTTACTTAACATTTTCATTCACCACTTCAATAGCCACTGTTCATATACGTCAACCACAGGGCAGGGTACATATCCTGTGTACTGCTTCACGGTTCGTGACCCTCTCCGTGGGTTGTGCCTTTGTTAAATTCAGCCCAAACTGTAAGGGCAGTTCTAAGCCGAGTCCAAGTGCAGGGCCACGATCGGTCCCATGGTCCGTGAGGGTGTTCACGAGCCGTGAGGCCTTCCGTGAAGCCTCACTTGGTATTTTTCTGTTGCCTTTGGCCTATAATACTCAACATCATATGCACAGAATCCCCTACACGAACCGTGTAGGCTCACACGGCCCATGAGTGTGCCCGTGTAGGCTCGAAAGTTCCACTTTCTCCATTTCAAGCTCCCTTTTCGTCTGAATCCATGCCTCAGCCGTATTCCTAAAAAATACCACTAAATGAAACATTAAACCTACAAATTTTCTTTAGAATTGTGAAAATTACAAGTTAAAAGCATTGTCGGAGTCACTTTTTCACGACTTATCATTTGGAAACCCAGAAGAGGAGGAGATGGAAAGATGTAGAGGGCTTCCACGGAAACATTGCGACAAAGACTCAAGAGGAGATAAAGTGTTTTCCTCTTTTAGGGAACCAAGAAAACCCTAGTTTATTATATACACTTTTGTAAAGACTGAGTCAATGGTCACTTGGACTGTCACTCGGGTCACCAAATAGACTGTCATTTTTTGCAATGGCTTGTTTTGTGGGGTTATGTTCACAATTAACCCTAAAAAGGGATGGTCTTGATAAAATGCCCCTAATAAGGGTGACTTTTCAAATATATCCTCTATTCCTTTAAAAATATATTTTTGGACAAAATTATCCCTCAACTATAAGGACCCATTATTTTACGTAGACCTGCCTTATGGGCAAGGATTTCTTTATTTCACCTTCCTAGACCTGCCTTATGGGTAAGGATTTACATTACTTTTTTTCTTTTTTATTCCTTTCTTTCTTTTGTTAGTATTTTGTTTTTTTTTTAATTTCTTTCTTTTTCTCTTTTGTTTTTCTGCTATTTTTTTCTTATGTTTAATTTTTCTTTTTTTTTTAAATTATGGAACTATAAATAATATTTATTTTACATATTCTATATTTATTTTTAAATAAAATGATTTCTAAATTCAAGCTAAGATTCAAGATAAATGTTTTTCATATTTATTATTTTAAATATATGAGGTTTGAAATTTCATGAGATACTTTATAAATCTTATTTTAGAGACAATATTTGACATAAAAACTTTTAAAGAATAAGCTACGTCCCATGGGCAAGAGTTGACACAGTTTTTTGTATTTTAATTTTTGAGATGCTCTATAACTCTTGTCTTAGAATAAGATTTGGATCAACAACTTTACAAATTATATCTTATGGGCAAGACTTGACACTATTAGATGGTCTATAACTCTTGACTCTTGGTCCAAGGACTTCCAAAAAACAAGTTAAGATCCAAGGGCAAGGTTTGACACTATCGCATTATG
Organism: Solanum aculeatissimum; assembly: GCA_038996855.1. Classification (NCBI taxonomy): domain Eukaryota; kingdom Viridiplantae; phylum Streptophyta; class Magnoliopsida; order Solanales; family Solanaceae; genus Solanum; species Solanum aculeatissimum. Next base: position 11,240 of record JBCEWC010004554.1, read on the forward strand.
TCTTGATTTATTAGATGCTCTGTAACTTTTGCCTTAGAGGTTAAACTTACACCAAGAACTTAACAACTGAAGCCCATAGGCAAGACTTGACAACTATATTGTGTTTTGATTTATCATATATATAACTTTTACATTATGTTTTGATTTATCATATATATAACTTTTGTCTCTTTGTCCATGGACTTCAAAATAACAAGTTAAGCCCCATGGGCAAGACTTGACATATCACATTTTTATTTATTTATGGGGTACTCCATAACTATTGCCTTTGAGATTAGACTTGTTAGTCCAAGGATTCAAAACAACAAGTCAAATCTCATGGACAAGATTTGACATTACCACATTACGTATTGATTTATGTGATGTTCTATAATTTTTACCTTAAAAGCAAGACATAGACCAAAATTTTCACAAGTTACGCCCCATGGACAAGATTTAAAAAAAATAGAAATAGAAAAAATAAAGAAAAAAAAGAAGAGAAAAAATAATTAAAAAAAAGAGAAAAAACTACAAGTTAAGTAAAAAAGAAAAAGAAAAAAGTAAAATATAAAAAATAATTAAAAAATAAAGAAAGAGAAAAAAAATAAAAGTTCAAAAAAAAGAAAAAAGAAAAAAAGACAAAGAAACAAAGGAGAAAAATAATAAATAAAAAAAAAACAAAAAAAGAGAAAAAGAGAAAAATTGAGAGGCAATTGAGCGTAGAGAGTTTTTTAAAAGATATTTAAGGTCTAGAGGAGTAAAAATGTCTTTAGTTCAACTTAAAGTGAAAAAGGGGACATTTTTGTAAGACCACTCTTATGGAGGGAAAAATATCAAGACGACTACTTTTGATGGACATTCCATGTAATTTTCTCTATTTTGTGCCTACTGTGCTTATTTAATAAAATTGGGCCCTTGGCCTAAGTTTAATAATAAAAAGATACAAATAAAAGTGGGTCTCTCTATGAAATATTAAATTCAAAAGCTCAGATAATGTCATCAGGCATATTTGATAGAACAATTGATCAAAAAATGATTCTTGTAAAATCTAAACTTCAGTTATATAAGTGTACAAGAAAAGGAGTATCTAAATGATCTTATGAGATTGAGGACTATGTTTTCTTGGTATCTCTCACATAATTAGATGAAATCAATTCGGTAACTGATACTTTATCAATCCCTAAAAGGTATTAATGGTTAGAAGTAATTAAAAAAGAACTAGAATCCATAAAAATCAACAAAGTTTGGGATCTGTAGGTCTAAAAATTAAATGAAAAACAAATTGGTCAATAGAAAAACATAAAGCACGATGGAAGAAAAAGATTTTATTCAAGAAGCAACAATAGATTATGAGAAATCTTTTCACCAGTTGTAAGGTTTACTTTTACATGATTACTTTTAACTATTGTTACATGTTTAGATCTAGAATTTCACCAAATGGATGTGAAGATTGTTTTCTCAATGGAGAATTAAATGTAGAAATCTATACAGAACATGATTTTCATTGTTAAAGGCCAAGAAAAAAACGTTTGTAAATTAAAAAGATCAATTTATGCCTTAAGCAATATTCAAGTTAGTGGTATTTGAGATTCCAAGTAACATTCCTCATGTTTTTAGGCCTGTAAAACTAAAAAATAGAAATATTTCCTGATAGTCAGAATTCACGAGCTAGTGTACGACCCGTATAGGAACTTACGAGCCGTAGACTGTCTTGTGGAAACTGACCAGTGAAGGTGAAAATTGAGAAAATTTAGAAACTTGGCTTACGAGTGAACAGACGAGCCATAGAATTTTCTACGACCTTAGAGTAGTCTAGTAGGAAGAAGCCTTGAGGAGCCTAAAATATGTCGAAGTTCGGGATCATTTCATGAGAGGTTTTACGGCCCCTGCATGTCCTTAGGTTGAAGGCTACAAATTCCAATAGCTCAACTTTTGTGGCACGAGGTTCTACGGACCGAGGTACGAGCAGTAAGTTGATCCATGACCAGCAGAAAGGTCTTGTGACAGTTGCGACAGTTTTTAAATAGGGGTATTTTCATTCTTTATCACCCTTTAAAGCCTAAAATGTCAGTTTTTACTTAATAAAGTCCCTAAAATGTGACTCTTCTATTCATTAACACTCAGAACAGTCTCCAAAACCTAGAACATAGTTTTTAGAAGGGAAAGGCTAGATCTTTCAAAAACCTTCTTCAAATTCTTCAAGAACCTAATTCACACAGGTAAGTAAGGCTTATAAAAATACCCTATATCATTTTACCATCATGTGATTATCAGTTTCTCTAAGTACAAAGTCATAGGATTAAAACAGTCTTCTTCATGAGTCATAGTAGTTATCAATTTCTCTAAGTACAAAGTCATAGGATTAAAACAGTCTTCTTCATGAGTCATAGTTCTTGTTTATGTTATTTTTGAAGAAAAGCATGCTATTTACTGAAATTTTGTACTGCATTGAGGTCTCAAATTGTGATGCTACTTATAATGGTTGAACTAGCTAAACCCTAAAGATACTATGCAGATCTATGAAATTTGAAATCTTGCTTTAAATCTCAATAAAAGCAGTACTAAAGCACGAAGCCTATAGTTTCAGGCATTTTTTGAGAAAAAGTTAAGAGAGAGCCAAAGTTCGGCTGAGTTCCAAAAGATTAAGAAAGCATTTTGAAAACTTCTACTCTTAAAGTTATGAGCATTATAAAAGTTATTTTGGAGGTAGTATTGAGCACCAATATAAGTGAGAGTAACAACAACTTGAACTGTTAAACTATGTAGCCAGCGTATGATAGGGTTGTATTAAGATTACAACTCCTCATTGCCACTAAGATAGCCCAGATTTGGGATAGATCCATTCCCCTAGTTTTCATCCCTTACCTTGGTAATGTATAAGACAACTTTGGAAGCATGGTTAATATGTTGTATCATAACGAGGCTCATAGTAATGGTTGTCGGTTAGAGAAACTCCCCAAGTTAAGTAAATTCATTCTTGCATTCCAAGTTCATTTTAGCCTTTAATACTATTTGTAGCATGTGCTTTCATCACTAATTTTACTATCATATTTTGAGACATATTTTAGTTTCTTTCTAAGTATAGTGCATTATCCAGAGCTCCTTTTTTAGCTATTTCTCATACTCGTATATTTCATGTATTAACGTCCTTAGGACATGCATCATTTTATGATGCAAATGCATATGTCAGAGTTTCTCAACAAATGCTCTGTGGTGGACCAATATTTCAGCTAACTATTAGTGAGCCCTCCTACTAGTAGAGGCTTTGGAGTCTTTATTTCCCTTTCAGTACTTGTTTTCAGCCATGGTAACCATGGGTCTATCACGGAAACTGTTTCAGATTATTTAATTAGAGGTTTTATAAACTGGGTGATATGATGTTTTAGTTCTTACATTCAGTTATTGTTGGGATGTTTCCTTTATTTAGTTTGTTCAGATTATTGCAATATCTATAGTTCATTATATCTAAGTCCATCACTTATTATTTAAGCCTTTCGCTGAGTAAAGAAGACAGGCCAAGTGGTTCGCTTGGGGCTAGAGATGGTTTTGGGTGCCAGCCACATCTAGGGTGAAAACTTAAGTTGTGACAAACTTAGTATCAGAGAAAAAAGTTCAAGTATCATAGGGAGTCTATGGAATTGTGTCTAGTAGAGTCTGTATTATAGGTGTAAAGCGTGCCACATCCATAATAGGGAGGCTACAAGGCATTAGGAAGTGTCACTATCAATTGTTATTTCATTTGTGCTTCATAGATTACCTCTTCTAAGTCCATTCTAATTCATGTGTTCACACATTGTTTTTTTGATCATGCCTCTATGTAGAACCGCCAGACCAGTCAGGGGTAGAGGATGCCCAGCCGGGAAAAAAGCAAACCAACCTAATCCACAATTTCCTGAGAGACCTAGACGTCTAGTTGTGCCCGTTGAGCAGCCGCTACAAGCAGATATCTCTAATGATAAGCTCTGTCAGGCCATTCATATTTTGGCACAAGCAATCACCACACAGGGAGGTCAACAAGAAGAGCACAGACATGATGGTGCAGACACCACCAGGGTTCATGAATATTTTAGGATGAACCCACCTGAGTTCACAAGGTCTAATATGAAGAAGGATCCTGCAAACTTCATTGACGAACTCTAGAAGGTATTACAAGTCATGCATATAGATGATACAGAGCAAGTCGATTTGACTGCCCACCAGGTCAAGGGAGTAGCTAGACTCTGGTTTGATCAACGAAAGGGAGGTAGAGCAACAAGAGCGCTAGCTGTGAGTTGGGCAGTGTTCGAGGAGGCCTTTTTGGGATAATACTTTCCTAGAGAGTTGAGGTAGGCTAAGGTGAGGGAATTTCTAAATCTGAAGCAAAGTATTATGAGTGTGCAAGAGTATAACTTCAAATTCACTCTGCTATCATGTTGTGCTCCGACTATGATAGCAGACATGCGTACTTGAATGGATTTATTCGTATCAGGGCTCTCTCAGATGACTAAGAGAGAGGGAAGAAAGGCTATGTTAATTGGGGACATGGATATAGCTCGCTTGATGACGTATATGCAGCAGGTGGAGGAAAAGATGTAGGATAGAAAGGAGTTCAAAAATAAGAGGGACAAGACATCAGGTTAAGAGAAAGGTAAGAAGTGGGATGGAGGTGCTAGTTAGTCATCCTTTCAGCCTAAGATAGTTGGGTCAGCACCTTTGTTTGCTAGTACACCTGTACCAAACAGCAGGAGTGAACAAGGATCATAGAGCCACATAGTTCAGAGAAGCCAATCGCAGGAGAATATAGCATAGGGATTTACTTGTTATTCGATTTGTGGTAAGTGTGGTAGGTCTCATATAAAAGAGTGTCTTGTGGGCACAAATAGTTGTTTTAGATGTAGTCAGGTGGGGAATTATTTGAAGGAGTATCCTATGAGGAGGCAGAACATTAGGGATAACAAATCTCAATCAGTTTCTTCTGCACCATAAGGTAAGCTAGTTTAGAGGGTTGCTATATTAGGGACAGGTGGGGGCACAAACTGTCTATATGCCATGGCTACCAGACAGGAGCAGAAGAACTCACTAGATATGGTTATTGGTATGCCCAAATTTTTTACTTATGATGTCTATGCATTGTTAGACCCAGGTGCCACACTATCATTTGTGAGTTCCTATGTAGCCATGAAATTTGAGATTAGTAGAGAATGTCTTCATGTGCCTTTTAGTGTTTTCACTCCTATTAGAGAATCTATTCTAGCACAAATAGTCTATAGGGGTTGTCTAGTGTTAGTTTACCATAAAGATACCCTAACTGATTTGGTTGAGTTATACATGTTGGATTTTGATATTATTTTAGGCATAGACTGACTTCATGCTTTTTATGCCTCCATAGACTGCAGAACAAGGGTGGTTAAGTTTCAGTTTCCTAATGAGCTGGTCTTAGAGTGGATTTATAGCTCAGTTTTGACTAAGGGTAAATTCGTCTCATACCTTAAAGCCAAAAAGTAAACTTTCAAAGGGTGCATATACCATCTAGTCAGAGTCAAAGATTCTAGTACCAATCAAGACACTATCTCTCTAGTCTGTTCCAATCGTGAATGAGTTTCCAAAAGTTTTTCCAAATGATCTACCTAGAGTCTCTCCAGATAAGAAGATAGACTTTGGGATAAACACTATCTCAGATACACATCCCATATATATTCCTCCATATCGGATGGCTTCTTTAGAGTTAAAGGAGTTGAATGAGAAACTAAAAGACCTCCTAGATAAGGGTTCCATCAGGCCAAGTGTCTCACCTTAGGCTGATCCAATTCTCTTCATGCGTAAAAAGTATGGTTCTCTAAGAATATACATTTATTACAGCCAACTAAACAAGATCACCATAAAGAATAGGTGCACTCTTCCCAAAATTATTGACCTATTTGACCAACTCCAGGGTGCTACTTGTTTCTAGAAAATTGACCTCAGATCTGGGTACCATCAGCTCAAAGTTTGAGAAAATGACATTCCTAAGACAACCTTCAGAACCCGCTATGATCATTATAAGTTCTTGGTCATGTCATTTAGATTGACAAATGCATCAATAACTTTCATGGATCCTATGAATAGGGTGTTAAGGCAGCACCTAGATATGTTCATCATTTTGTTCATAGATGATATCTTGATACACTCTCATAGTGAGGAGGATCATAACAACCATCTTTGAATTATCCTCCGGACCTTTAAGGACTAACAATTGTATGCAAAGTTTTCTAAATGTGAGTTCTGGTTAGCATCAGTGGAATTTTTGGGTCATATTATTTTTGGTGAGGGCATTCAAGTCAATTCTCAAAAGATTGAGGCTGTAAAGAATTGCCCAATGCCCACCACTCCAACAAAATAAGGAGTTTCTTGGATTTGGCAGGTTACTATAGGCATTTTATAGAGGGGTTTTCTTCTATCTCAACTCTCTTGACTAAGCAAACATAGAAGAAGGCTAAGTTCATATGGCATAAAGCTTGTGAGAAGAGCTTCCAAGAGTTGAAAACTAGGTTGACTATAGCTTTGATTTTATCCCTACCAGAGGAAATTAATAGTTTCGTTGTATATTGTGATGTTTCTAGAGTTGGCCTAGGGTGCGTATTGATGCAAATAGGCTAGGTGGTAGCATATGCCTCCATACAGCTTAAGACTCATGAGAAAAACTACCCAAATCACGATCTTGAGCTTTCTACTGTGGTGTTTGCTCTCAAAATTTGGAGACACTATCTTTACTGTGGGTGTGTTCACTAGCCACAAGAGCTTACAGTATGTGTTTAGTCAAAAAGAGCAAAACTTGAGGCAGAGAAGATGGTTGGAGATGTTTAAGGACTATGACATGAGCATCCTCTATCACCTAGGTAAAGCTAATGTAGTTACTGATGCTCTTAGCAGGTTAGCCATAGGGAGCACGACACAAATTTAGGATGGAAAAAAGAACTAGCTAAGAAAGTGCACAAACTGGCACGCTTGGGAGTTTAGATTGAAGATTCTGACGAAGGTGGTGTAATCATCAAAAATAGGTCGAGTCATCCTTAGTGGTGGAGGTGAAGGAGAAGCAAGACCAGGATCTTATCCTTCTTCAGATGAAAAAAGATGTTCAGAAACAAAAGGTATTAGCGTTCACAAAAGAGGGAGATGGAGTCCTAAGATACCAAGGCAAACTATGCGTACCAAGTGTTGATGGTCTTAGAGATGAGATTCTGACCAAGGTTCATAACACCAGATACTCTATTCATCCAAGTGCAACAAAAATATATAGAGACTTGCGAGAGGTTTATTGGTGGGGTGACATGAAGAAGGACATCGCAAAGTTCGTGTCTAGATTCTCGAATTGTTAGCAAGACAAGGTAGAGCACCAAAGCCCTAGCAATGTGGCCTAGAATATTAAAATTCCCAAATGGAAGTGGAGATGATTAACATGGACTTCATAACAGGCTTACCTCGATCTCGTAGATAAAATGATTCAATATAGTTACTAGTAGACAGAATGACCAAGTCAACTTATTTTCTGCCTATTAAGATGACTGATATAACTGAGGATTATGCTAGACTTTACATCAAGAAGATCGTTAGATTGAGTGGGGTTCCCATATCCATTATCTCATACAGAGGAGCCTAGTTCACAACACAATTTTAGAAGTCCTTCTATAAAGGGCTTGGTATGAAGGTGAATCCTCGTACAACCTTCCATCCTCAGACAGACAGGCAGGTAGAGCGGACGATACAAACTCTTGAGGATATGTTGAGCGCATGTGTTTTAGACTTTAAAGGTAACTAGGATTACCACATAACTTTGATTGAATTCTCATATAACAATAGTTTCTAAGCTTGCATACAAATGGAACCATATGAGGCCCTTTATGGGAGAAGGTGTAGGTCGCCTATTGGGTAGTTCGAGGTTTACGAGGCTGGATTGATAGGATCTAATTTAGTCAACCAAACTATGGAGAAGGTGACAGTTATTCAATTAAAGAAAACCCAAAGATGACAAAAATCATATATCGATGTTAGAAGAAGAGATCTGGAATTTGAGGTAAATGATTGGGTGTACCTAAAAGTTTCAACGATGAAGGGAGTTATGAGATTTGGGAAAAAGAGGAAGCTCAGTCCTTGATATATTGGCCCATACGAGATTATTAGAAGGGTTGGTAATGTGGCATACGAATTGGAATTGCTACAAAGCGCCAGAGTTAGCTGCTATTCATCTAGTATTTTACATTTCTATACTTAAGAAGTGTTTGAGAGATCCCGCACTGGTTGTTCCTATAGAGAGTATTGGAATAAAAAACAGTTTGTCCTATGAAGAGATCCTACTTTATATTCTAGATCGTGAAGTACGCAAGTTGAGAAGCAAGGATATTACTTCAGTTAAAGTATTATGGAGGAACCAATTCATGGAAGAAGCCACGTGGGAAGCTAAAGCAAACATGAAAGCTATATACCCTCACCTATTTGTACCTTCAAATGACGAGCATGAAGGTAATATTCCTTATTCCTATCATTGAGATGAGATACATTCCTAATTATGATTAACAAGTTATTTGAGTAGTTCCCTGTTGTTAAAACTAGTTGTGTTAGCAGACTTGCTTAATAGTCTTCAGTTTCATCCTTATTCGAGGATGAATGATTCCAAAGGGGAGATAATGTAACACCCTCATGTTTATAGGTGTGGGAAATTTAAAGATAGAAACTTTTGCTGATAGTTAGAATTCACGAGCCAGTGTACGATCCCTCTGGGAACTTACGAGTTGTAGACTGTCTTGTTGAAACTGACAAGTGAAGGTGAAAATTGAGGAATTTCTGGAACATGACTTATGAGTTAAGGGATAAGCAGTAGAATTTTCTACGACTCATAGGGTGGTCTCGTAGGAAGAAGCCTTTAGAAGTCTAAAATTTGTCTAAGTCTAGGATTACTTCACAAGAGGGTTTACGACCCGTAAGTTGATCTACGAGCCATCTGCGTGTCCGTAGGATGAAGGCTACAAATTTCAGTTGCTAAACTTTTGTGGCATGAGGTTTTACAGACAAAGGTGCGAGCCGTAAGTTGATCCATGACCCATAGAAAGAATCTCATGGACGACTCTGACAACTTTTAAAGAGAGGTATTTCTGTCCTTCCTCACCCTTTAAAGCCTAGACATGTAAATTTTTACTTAGTTAAGTCCCTAAAATGTGATTCTTCTATTCATTAACACTCAAACTAGTCACCAAAACCTTGAACGTAATTTTTAGAAGGAAAAGTCTAGAGCTTTCAAGCACATTCTTCAAATTCTTCAAGAACCTAATTCGATAGGTATGTAAGGCTTACAAAATTGTCCTACATCATTTTACCATCATGTGATTATCAATTTCTCCAAGTACCAAGTTATGGGATGAAAACAATCTTCTTCATGAGTCATAATTCTTGTTTATGTTATTTTTGAAGAAAAACATGTTATTTACTGAAATTCTCTATTGCATTAAGGTCTCTAGTTGTGATACTACTTTTAAATGTTGAACTATATAAACCCTAAAGTTACTATGAAGATCTATGAAATTTGAAATCTTTCTTTAAATTTCAAGATAAGCATTAGTAAAGCATGAAGCCTATAGTTGCAGACAGTTTTTGAGAAAAGGTTAAGAGAGAGATAAAGTTGGGCTAAGTCCCAAAAGATTAAAAAGGCATTTTGAGAACTTCTACTCTTAAAGTTATGAGCATTATAAAAGTTATTTTAGGAGTAGTACTAAGAACCGATACAAGTGAGAATAATAATAACCTGAACTCGTAAACTACGTAACCAACGTAGGATAGGATTGTATAAGAGTCCAGCTCCTCATTGCCATTGAGATGGCCCAAGTTTGGGATGGATCCACTCTCCTAGTTTTCATCCCTTACCCCGACAAAGTATGGGATGATTCTGGTAGCATGGGAAAGATGTATCATCGCGAGGCTCATAGTAATGGTTGTCGGTTAGAGAAACTCCCCAAATTAAGTAAATTAATTCTTGCATTCCAAGTTCGTTTTAGCATTTAATACTATTTGCAGCATGTGCTTTCATTACTAATTTGCCTATAATATTTTGAAATATGTTTCAATTTCTTTCGAATTATAGTGCATTATCCCGAGCTCCTTATTTTGGTTTTTTACATACTTGTACATTCCACGTACTAACGTCCTTAGTACATGCATCATAAATGGCACAGGGGCATGTGACAAAGTTTCTCAGTAGACACTCCGTTAAGGACCAACATTTCAGCTAGATATTGGTAAGGCCTCCTACCAGCTAGAGGCTTCGTTTCCCTTTTACTACTTGTTTTCTATAATGTTCATTGTGGGTCAGTCACCAAAACTATTTCAGATTATTTAGTCATAGGTTCCGTAGACTGGGTGACATGATGTTTTAGTTCTTACATTCAGTTATTTTTAGGATATTTCCTTTATTCAGTTTGTTTAGATTATTGTAGTATCTCTATTTCATTATATCTAAGTGTATCACTTATTATTTAATTCTTTCATTGAATAAAGTAGTCAGGCCAAGTGATTCGCTTGAGTCCAGAGATGGTTCTTGGTGCCGACAACGTCCAGGGAGAAAACACGAGGCGTGACATTCCAATAAGGAGATGATTCCATTAGATTTCACCATGATCAATGAAGACTATTGCATTTATGTGAAAAAGCTCAACAAAAAATTTATTATTCTTTCTCTTTACGTGGATAATGTTTTATCAAATAAAAATGATTTGGAGTATGTGAAAATTATCAAATTATAAATTTCAAAATCATCTGATATGAAAGATATGGATGAAGTAGACTATATATTGGATGTTAAGATCCAAAGAGATCTTTTCAAGTAATTTTTAAATTTTTCTCAAAAAGCATATAAAAAAGAAAACATTGAAACTTTTTTGAATGAATAGTTACCAATCCATGAACACTTCAATGGCTAAAGGTGAAAGTTTAAGCCTTAAAATGTGCAAAACTAGAAAAACAAAAGGAAGACATGTCTAGAGTTTCATATTCTAGTGTTGTCAGGAGTCTGGTGTAAGCTATGATATGTACTCTTTCAAATATTTGTTATGTCTTTGGTCTGGTAAACAAATATCAAACTAATCCAAGAATAGATCATTGGAAGAAAGTGAAGAGAATATTCTAATATCTAAAAGGAAGTGTAGACTATTTAATATGCAATGGAGGATCTAATTTATTCATAAGAGGTTATACAATTATGCTTTCTCACTAAATGATGGTGCCATATTATAGAAGAGTAAGAAATAAACTTGCACAACCCTCTCAATCATGAAATCTAAATTTGTATCTTGTGCTTTTGTAGTATAAAAGATGTTTGGTTAAAGAGATTCTTTGAGCACTCGAATATTACAAAGAATTATAAGGATCCAATGACTTTATATTACAATAGTCAGGTGGCCATTGTAGATACAAAGGATCCTAAGTATCACAGAAAAATCAAACACATTAATATCAAATATAATTTTGTGAGAGATAAAGAGCAAGTGGAGAAGTGAATTTACGATGTGTTCCTATTCGTTAAATGATAGTCGATCATTTAACAAAGGCCATATTTAGAGACCTATTTGAGAAACATGTTAAGGCTCAATATTTGCATAGGAAATATTGATATTTGTGTATTGTAAAATAACTTTGTATCATCATATTCTCATCAATGTAATACTATTGAATTTATATGCATGTGATAATATTTTACAAATAAAATGTATCGAATAAATTACAAAATTGGCTCTCTCATACAAGCCATCACCTCTTATGCCAAAGAACATGAAGAGATAATTTTCACTGCCGTGTTATGACTTATTTTTTAAACCAAATAAGAGTGTTTCTTAGAAAATGAATTTGAGGATCACTGACGATAGAAACTTAGGTCAGACATCAAAAGGTGTAAATATTAAGGTTTGTACGATGTTAGATTACTAAGAGAAATGTGACACAGGCACCAGGATAAGGTGAGAACATCGTAGCATATGTTTCATATCACGTGTATTAAGCGTTCAATGGGATAATGAAAGAATGATCTCTACTTCTTCATTGTGTGAAACCATAGAAATTTAAAACTAAACTTTTCATTAGAATACCCCTTTGACCTTTTCGTATTTCTTGAAATTTAAATTCAATGTTACTACTTAAGCATTTCACTAATAGCCATGAATGATTCTGCAATGTAGTGCATGTCTAGGAAAGCAGTTGATTTGGAACAGATAGATTTGAGTAGAAAGGAAAGATAATTAAATTGAAATAATCCGATTATGTGCACAAGGAAACTATTACACTAATCATATAGATGTCGAGTGTAATTGTGTATATAAAGTTGAACTTGAACTTGAGCTCATCTCTTAAAGAGGATGAGGGATCAAATGAGCACCTATTGAAGTGATAAAGTCTGGAGTATTATGAGTAATGGTATCCTTATATTAAAAGTTAAATCTTTGATTGATTCAAGTATAGGGCTTATAAGACCTTGAAGGCAAACTTTGATGCTCACATGTCACACAAACTATTTTTCATATCAATTGTATATCTAGTTGATATAATATTGGCGTAGATATTGTACCCTATGTGCGAAGTGGGAGATGTATATTTTTTAGACTCGTGGACAACCCATGTGAACCGACCAATCCAATCTTATCTGACCCATATATAAATAAAGGATAAATTTAGTTTTTTAAATAAAGGAGTAACATTTAAGTCATAATTGTTATGCCTCATCTTTCAAAAGAGAGGGAATAGTTACAATTTGTCACGACCCGGATAGGGGTCCTAGATGTGACATGACGAAAGAGGACTCGAAGACCCTCGATCAAGCCATCATAACATCATTACACTTATCATCGGTTCCTAAACGCGGAAGCTAAGCACATAACACATAAGCTCTAAGGGATTCAGGACTTGGGTCTCAAGCTATGGAGACGATATCGGGGATGGGACAATCATGAATTCACATAATATATAGCATAATCTCTAAGGACAAGGGAAAATAGGATTCTACTATGGGGGCACACCGGGATCATGGGACTTGCCACATAAGCACATAGTCACTCTCAATACCCCATCATGCAAGTCAATAACATAACAAGAGGACATGATCATGAGACAAGCTAAATAACATCATATTAAATAACAAAGGTTCAACATACAAGCCCAAACGTACAAGAGTATAGATTTGTCCAACAATGCCTATAAATAGATGAGCAAGGCCTCAACAAGTTTTAGGCTAACCCTCAAGTCAAAAGAAAGTAAATACATGAAAATAAAGTGGTAGATAGACGGTGCCTATTGCCCTTGAACAATAGGGCTCACCACAAGTAAGTCTTCGATGGTATCTCAAGAGTCGTCCGGTAGAATGTAGATGTCACCTTCGATCCCTAAATGGTTAGATCATGTAGACAAGAGTATCGGTTAGCACATTTAAGTACTAAGTATGCGGGCATGCAATGCATATGACAAGTATAATATGACCAAGCAACATGACAAGGGGATAATATACGAAAGGATTGCACGTTGCCAAGGAGTAGTATAACAATATGCCATTCCATGATGTATGAAAATAAAATCCTATGTTCATATATAACGGGGATATAATCTCAACCGACAAAGACAAAAAGATCCGGGCGAGCCACTACCCAAACCCAGACTACTTGCCAAGTAGTACCCTAAGCGCCCTTAAATAAGGGTGCAACTTAACAGAGTTCCCTAGACAGGGAATTAACCCATGGTGGCATATGGTTTGATGGTAAGGAGTATGGACCATGTGGAGATAGTCCACTCTGACTCCAATACCTCGGTGCTAAGTCTCATCCCACAAGAATATGTATAGGTGCATGCAACATTTAAATCTGGAGACTTACACTTACTTTCAAAACATGCATACTTAGTCAAAATGAAACCAATGTTCAATTCTTGTTCATGCTTAAGCCAAAGGCTATAAAAACTTACCAAAACATTTCATGATCTTATCTTGTCAATGCAATAAGAGAAGCTCATCTACATAGCTTATCATATCAAGCCTTGTAACCAATCATAACAGAATGGTGCAAGCACCCAGAATGCTCATAAAGCCTTAACAGAGAGACTATATGATCACAAGCCTTTACTTAACTTATCATAACATTCAAAACTTGAATTTCATAAGGAGTTTCACCATAAACATAACCATGCATATGCCATGAATGAGATACAAGATAATGGGTAATGGAACTCAAACTTAGATGCACAATTTGAGAGATAGTTCATCTTAAAACATGTAGAAATCCATGAATAAGTCATAATGCAAGTTACCCATGCTTAATTGAATCATGAAAACAAATATGCAAGTTGATCAATAAGTGTTTCAATAGTCATCCATGAATTCAAGTGTAAAATCAAGTTTAAATCACCTAAAAACTACAACACTCAAGTTCCAACACCAATCTATAACAATATCGGAAGAACCCATAACTTAATTGAAAACTTAAAATCAAATTGAAAGAGTTAGGGTTCATAGGGTCTTTAAGGATGAAAGAGGATACTTGAATCAAGTCCCACATACCTTAATTTCACCAACAATTTGTAAAGTCAAACTTAGTCAAGGTCTTCTTCCCCAAATTCTCCAAGCTTTCTTCAATGGAGGCCAAGAGAGTTTTAGAATTTCAAAAGAGAATGTAGGAGAGTTTGAATGGGTGAATGAGGGTTTAGGGAATGTTTTAGGGGCATAGGAGACCTTAGGGTACCAAAAGGGGGCTTAAGAAAATGTTAAATCATGAAATTACCATTAATAAAATGCAACTTTTCGAGAATAAGCACAGTCAAACGGTTTCTATAGTGCTCGTGTGATGGTCACACGGACCGTCTCCCCTCCCATCAAATAACACTTAACTAAATTTCCAACACGAACTCTTGGAGGACTTTATGGAACACTTGACGAGCATTTTAGCAGACCGTTTGGAGGTTGACTGGTCGTATCAAGGTCTCGTGAGCCTAACCTTAGCCACCTAAACTCACCCATGGCCTGGCCAAGCCACTGTTTCACTTGACGGGACAGTACACGGGCCTTCAACATGCAATGGACCATTTGGTGGTCCATGGCTCAAGACTTGTCTCATGGAATGGTACCTAGCCACCCCTAGCTCACTGGATCACCCCACGAGTCCCCACACGGACCGTGACAAGTTTCACGAACTGTGGGCCTGTCCTTAGCCACTTTTCTGAGCCTATCTCCAATGTCTTCTGAATTTCAGGCAGTCTCACTGTTTGGGTCATAACTCCCTCATCCGAACTCTGAATTGAGTGAAACCAGTTGTGTTGTGAAGCTAACTCAAAGACATTAAATTTTATATATATTATCTTACATGGTTCAACCCACATCAAAAGTTGTGACCGTTTAAAGTACATTGCCCAAATAGTCCCTCTAGGCCACTAACTTGCCCGTTTTGCGTTCGGCCACTTAAACTTAACCATGACCCATAGTAAATCATATAAGGCCAACCATAAGGATATTTCAAAAAATTTCGAGTTGTTACATTATCTCCCTTTTTGGAAACATTCGTCCTCGAATGTGCAAAGACCAGGGCTTGAGGACAACAATCACAAATAAGGGACATGCTAACCAATACATTAAGAGACCATGCATAAATTCATAAATTATTCAAAACTCATGTCAAAATATCATTTAAATCATTTTCGCGCTCATGGATGCATGTAATGTCATGAAACTCAAGAAGCAAGGAATTAGGACAAGTTAAGGGATAGGACCTAGTACCTTAGGCTGGAGTAGATTCGAAAAGGTGAG
>JBCEWC010004555.1:0-26990 GCA_038996855.1 Solanum aculeatissimum
TTGCACCAACAAATTGCAAGGTCAAACTTGGTCAAGGTTGTCTTCCCCAAATTCTTCAAGCTTTCTTCAATGGAGGCTTAGAGGATTTTAGAATTTCCAAAGTGAGTGTAGGAGAGTTTGAATGGATGAATGAGGGTGTAGGGATTGATTTAGGGGTTTAGGAGACCTTGGGATACCAAAAGGGGGCTTAGGGAAATGTTAAATCATGAAATTACCATTAATAAAATGGAGCTTTTAACTGGACAAAGGGACACACGGCTGCTACAGTGCCATGTACCTATCTCACGGTCCGTCCCATTGCACCATCAAACCACACTTAGCCAATTTTTCAATGTGAACTCTCGGAGGACTCTCTGGACCACTTGACAGGAGGTTTCACGAACCGTGTGGCTTCACACGGATAATGTACTGGTCCGTGGAGCCATGCTTGGACCAGGAATCAACTTCCAAGCCAATCCAAGCCACTGGATCACTTGATGGCACCCTTCACGGCTCATCAAATGGCTCTCAGACCATTTGGTGGTCCGTGGCCTATGACTTGTCTCATGGGGTGGTTCCTGGCCACCCCTAGCTCACTGGAATATCCCACGACACCCCACACGAACCGTGACAAGTTTAACGGACCGTGGCCCTGTCCTTGGTCACTTTTCAGAGCTTATCTCCAATGTCTTCCGAATTTTAGGTAGTCTCACTGTTTAGGCCATAACTCTCTCATTCGAACTCCGAATCGAGTGAAACCAGTTGTGTTGCGAAGCTAACTCAAAGATATTCAATTTGATATATAACATCCCACACGGTTCAACCCTCATCAAAAGTTATGTCCGTTCAAATCCTACTGTTCAAACAGCCTCTCTAGGCCACCAACTGACCCATTTTGTGTTCGGCCACTTAAACTCAACCTGTGGCTACCAAAACTCAATCATGACCAGTAGTACATCATACAAGACCAACCATAAGGAGTTTTTCAAAAACATTTGTGTTGTTACAACACTTGGCCGAAGAATCAACCCCCAGCTCAGGCCAAGGTTCTGCCCCACCAGACGGACCCCTTGACGGGCCGTACCAAGGCTCACGGATCGTAGGGTGGTCCGTGAGTCATGAATTGTGTTTTGGGGGTGGTTCCTAGCCAACCCCAACTCATTGGACCATGGTACGGGCCCCCAAATGGACCGTACCAAGGCTCACGGTCCGTGGTCCTTGCCTTGGGCCATTTTCAGGGCCTATCTTCAATGTCTTCTGGATTTCAGGCAGTCCCACTAATTTGGCCATAACTTACTCATCCGAACTCCGAATCAAGTGAAACCAGTTGCGTTGCGAATCTAACTCAAAGATATTCAATTTGATATATAGCAGCCTACACGGTTCAACCATCATCAAAAGTTATACTAGCTCAAAGTCTATTGTCCAAACGGCCTCTCTAGGCTACCAAATGATCAGATTTGCGTTCAGCCACTTAAACTCAACCCGTGGCTACCAAAACTCAACCATGACCAGTATAACATCATACAAGACCCACCATATGGAGTTTTTGAATATTTTGGGGTCGTTACAAGATGAAAACTAGATTAAACCTTCAAACGATAATCAAAATCACAACTAGATGTAGTGATCTTCCACACACTATCAAAGAGTGTTTTTAAGGATAAAAATCGATGAAAAATTAATGTTTCATACGTGTGTTTTTACCCCCAAAATAGTGGGAAAAATTCATGTAACTTAAAATAAAACAAAATATGTTATTTATAGGAATGCAAACTTAATCATAAATAGAATAGAAAAGCATTAATAGCTTAGGTGGACTTTTACTTCCATGTCCATGATCACGACTCGTGTAAATTTCATGTCCAAGATTGGCCCATCATGGTATCCTCCTTGGCCTTTATGATTTCCATGTAGTGTGCACTTCACAAGGTACCTTCATAACTCGTGAAGAGTACCACGATCTGTGAAAATGAGATGTGGTGGTGGCCCTCATTTGAAAACTATATAGTATGCTTTGGTGCCTTTCACGAGCACCTTCACGGCTCATGGAGCACACCATGAGCTATGCAATGTCTCATGGTGAGGCTCTTGGTCACTAACAATGATTCCACCTCCTGGAACCCTTCATGACAACCCTTTCATGAGGCTATAGTTCAATTGAAGTGCACCACGAGCCTTAAAGGGACTCGTGGTGTGCTACTTTGATCTAGGACATATTGTTTCACCTTTTTCTGACCCTTACACCTTGCCTAATCTTTTTTACATCTTTAAATACATTGAATTCCATCTTCTTGGCATCAAAGTTCGATTAATTATCGACTTGGTAGCCACTTACTTAAAGAATCCTCATTTGGTTGGCTTCAACAAGGTTGTCCAGGCTTCCAATGTCATTTTATAGCTTATTATGGCAAGTTAAATTCGCTAATGAATGAATCCTTCAAGCTCAAGCCAAACTTTAACGCAAATTAATCCATTGACCGCTAAGCCCTTGAATTAGTCATTTATCAAACTAACAAAACATGCTTAAGAACTCACAATAATCCTATGTTTTGAGCATCGTGGACATCGTATTTTCATGATTTATCAACATTCATCACTTAGAATCACTGTTTGTCCTTACGCAATAACAAAAAGCAAAACTAAATGATGTTCAAATACAAGTATCTAATAGAAAATATATAGCAACCTAGTGACATGAAACACTTCCCCAGTGTCGCCTTGCAATATACTCACACCTCAACCAACTCACAGAGATCAATTCAAGTATTTTACCCTACAGTTGACTAAATTAGTCTAGAACAATGATGAACTAGTTAGATTAGTAGCTAAACAGTGCAAGGATAGTGTCCTCACTATAATGAAGTCTCACACACGGTATGTAAATACAAAACAGAGACCTAGATGAAAACACTCGCACTCTTAAAAGATATTTAATCAATACAAGTGCAAATAAGCTTGCTCTTATTTTCACCACCTTGATTGTTGAACAACCTTTTTAGGATCACATTAGGAATTTCATGGCTTGTAATGTAGGCTTGAGCTTAGGTAGGATACATTTAGGATTAAAGTAACTATTTTGCCCCTCCAAGATCCTACTTTGGCTTAGCAATCTATTTTCAGCCCCAAACTTTTGTTGTCCCAATCTTTCCACTTTCTTTGCTCTTGGGAGTGGTTTCTGATTTCATTCATTATTTTTCTTCTTTTCTTTTTCACTAGTTTATTTTACTTCATAGCCGCACCCCAAGTTTTCCTTTTTCTCTCATCACCCAACTCTTTTCATATCTTGGCTTTTCTACATTTTTCTCCGATAGCCACCCTCAACTTAAGCTTTTGGCTTAAGTTGAGGTGCACAATATCTTTGAAAGTACCAGGGCCAAATAAGCCACCCTTTAGCCTAAGTTGAGGTACAAAATGTCCTTGGAGAGATCAAGGCTAAAGTAAAGATCTTCAAAACAGTCAAGGAAGGTGAATTTAGTGATTTAAAAGAAAAGGTATAATAAGGCTCAAACTTTTGGTTCAAAGGGAACAATTTTATTTGATCGACCAAATTTAGGATAAGTGACTCATCATAAGAAATGGCCTATGATTTTATCCTAATCCAGTCATGCAATTGATTTGATGAGACTAACCAAGCAAGTTCTAGCTCAAAAGTGCATTAATCTAACTCATCAATTAAACTCACACACACATGACATATATCATACAGTGCTAACCAACACATTGATGTTTCATTATATAAGATTCCAACAAGTCAATGTGTACAATGTATTATAAAGATAAGAAAAAGTTAGTCAAGTTGGGATACAGGCACATACAAGATTTTTGTAAAATTTTAAATTGGGGCATTTTAGAACAAAAATCACAGGTTACTATAGACTCCTATCAACACTTGTATTTACACAAACAATACGACCTAAACATACTAGTTCTACTAGATAATACACTTGAGTGAAAAAATATGTCAACAAAAACTTCACACAGTCAGGATACCCCACCCCCTAAGTAAAATTATGCATTATCCCCAATGCATGTCAACTCCAAGCACAATATAAGAAAAGTGATTATACTTGCAAGACCCTAGACATCAGTAGTAATGTACCTGACTACTTAGACTTCACAAGTATCGTCATGGTTTCCTCCCATGTCGTGCCTGATTTATTGTTGCAGCAGAACATCCCACAACTGCATCACTTTTCAATATGAGGTTTTAATGTCACTAGGCAATGCACTATTCTTCCTGTGATTTACCACTAATGATAGCTGGCCCATTTGTTACTCCAAGTGCTTGATTAAATTTGAGTGTGACTCAACCAACTGATTCATCTTTGACATGTCACCCATAACTCTTTAACCGCAACATCAATTGATTCAACTTTTTAGAGTACCCCTATCACCATCTCTTCCATTCTTGAGTTGCTAGATCTAGATCTGGCCATATATCTATTCCAGGATATACATAGGGAATGTTATGATCATTTTTGTAATTATCTATGTGCTCCTAGTTTCCTTGATTGCGATTATCTCCTCAATCATAATATCCATCCCTTTGGTAGTTTCAACCTTGGTTCCCAGAGTTGTAAGTCCAAAAACTTGCCTGATTGTTCATGTACTTGGGTTTTTTATTCATGTCCAAGGCTAGATCATCATATAGGTTTGGATTATCCACAACCTTGATCTTTTCAAACCCTCTAGATAACAGACATTTGGTCAACAAATCCATCTGTGACTTTAAGTGGGTCGTGTCTTTATATGGACCATGTCTTGGTCACACTCCTCATCGATTCACCTTTGTTCATATGACATCTCAAGTATGAAGCCAGTTCTATCTGTATCTCTAGTGTACCATGCCCTATTATTCTTTGAAACTTGGTCTAAAGTAGATGTGGATTTTTGAAAGGTTCTGGCCATTAATGATCCTCTAGAGACTACATTAATAATAGTTTAGTGACAAGTTACATCATCTATAAAATACCTCTTTCGGATGCTTATCCATGAGATTGTGATTTGGGCGCTGCTTCAACTTCTATCTAGACCACTCCCAAGTTTCATGTAGAGCCTCTGATGGTTTCTACTCATGGGTGTTGATTTCGTCCCTGAGTTGCAGTTTTCTGGATGGTGGGAAGAACCTCTCCAAAAAGGCATCTTTCAACTCTCTCCATTTTGTTATCAAATCATAAGGAAGCTTATTTAGCCACTTCATTGATTTCCTAGATAGAGATACTGTAAATAAATGTAGATGACTGCTTGGCTCACTCCAAGGATCTCAGATAACTTGCATATAGCAATGAAGTTTATGAAGTGCTGGTTTGTATCATTTTCATCTGCTCCACTAAATAAGACCTTCAAGTTCAACATTTGTAGCATGGTAACTGTGATTATGAAATTCATGCCATGAGGAAGTGGAGGGAGTACTATGGCTACAGTAGCACCCACACCATCTAAGTCAGCATCATCATCTTTATAGGCCTCTAACCTTGGGTTCGAAGTGTTGGCTGATGTTGTGGTGGGGGTATGACCTCCTCCTCTAATTGAACCCTGCCATCATTGTCCCTGGCTAGATTGTAACCAATATCTCTTCGTCTTTGCACCTCGCATTCTTGTGCATTCATCTTTCTAATGGATTTATGAAACTCAAGGTTGTAGGGAAGTAAAGATGCACCCTTACTCCAGGAGTCTGGCATGAACAACTTGTTCCAGGGTTCGGGACATGTAAATGCTGTCCATTCTATACTTTCTTTGTGCATTCTAACCAGCCAATATCCTGATTTACAATCGAATTTACTAAATATTTTCTTCCCTTCTATTTTGTTTATTAACTTATTTTTATCCTGGAGTTTATATGCATATGTTCTAGTATTATCATTAAGTCTTTTATAATTTATTACCATTCACACTTTTTCCCTTGTTATATCATTATGATTTTGAACAATAAAGGTTGCTGACCTATGCTTTGACGTAGATCTTCGTATTACTGCTAAATTTAATAGCTCCTTAATTTGTATAGCAAAATCGTCCATATCTTGATTAGTGGCTTCTATCGAGGCCGTTTTTATTATGTATTCTGGGTTTATGATCTCTAGTTTACATATTACTTTGTTTGTCTCCCAATGTTTTTAACGGATTTTCTCCTATTATTTCCATTTGATCTAGTATTTTTACTATCTCGTCTAAGTCTTTAGGACTTTTTATGGCTCCTATCTTTATTATTCCTGTCCTGAAGTTATAAAATTTTATTTCTATATTGATCAAAGTATAATCCTTCTCTAGTATGTTATAGTCTTCTTCTTCATACATTTCTTCTTACTTTTTACAACATGTTTTACCATTTTTACATTCGTTACAACACGATTGTAGGTGATTTGGATCTAGTGTGCTAGTGAATACTTTTTTGGAGTTATTACTAATGTATCTTCCTCGTATCTATATTTTTGTTGTTTGTACTGGTGTATAAGTAGTATTTTTAAAGAATACTACTCCATCCCTTGTAATCAAACAACTACCATTTTTATGTAATATAAATTGTAATCCTAGAACAAGATCTACATTTATATTTAATTCTCTTACCCAAATCCTTTCAACTTTGTAAGTTGGTTTGTAAAATTCGTCGCATGTATAAAACTAATATGAGTTTTATCTATATAATATTGATATATATTATGTGTTCCATCCATTTGCATTGCTGCAATTGGTTTATCTAAAATTTTTATTAGATTTGGTGATATTATTTTCTTGTTTATTATGTACCCAGTACATCCTGTGTCTACTAGTGTTAGAGTTTCTATCTCAACGTCTCCTATTTTAAGTCTTGCTAGAATTTTTACTGTTGTAAATTTTTTATCTTCATTGCATATCAAAGTTTAATAAGTCTCTATATTCATTAATTTGGTCTCGTATGTAGGTTCTGGTTGTCATTCTTCTTCTATTTTTCCTTTTCTTTTTTCTAGGGTTGTTATTCTTCGTTCTAAATCATTTATTCTAGTTTCTAACGTCATTATTCTTAAGGTTGTGGTCTGATTTCTTTCTTCTTTGTATTCTTCTTTTATTATCTTGATTTTTAGCATATCCTCTATACACGCGATGCATCCTTCCATGTAACATAGTTTACATTTTTCCCTTTTTCTCTGCTAGGATACCATTTACATATAGTGCATTGATTACTATCTATTCCTTTGTTTCTTTCAAATTCCTTTGTTTCTTTCAAATTCATGACTACCTTCTTGCAAAACATTTACCATTTTGCTTGCTTGTATTTCTTCTAAATCTAGATTTTCCATTTCTAATCCTATTTCATTTATTAATTCTTCTTGTTCATAATCAGAGGAGTCTAATTGTGGTCTCTCGGCTGCTTCTACACTAACAACAGAATATATATTTTCACTATCTGACATGTATTCGTCTACATTTATTAATGTTTCTTGAAAGTCTTCTATTAGTTGTGAGTTTCTTGTCCGACTATTATTTCTTTTTGGACATACATTTGCCAAATGTTCTATACTACCACAAGTGAAACATTCTAATTTATTCCTGTAATTTCTATCGGTTCTATATTTTTTAACATGTTTGTTTCTGTCTAGATATGGTTTTCTAGCCGATGACTTTCTTAGGTAATATTTTCTCCTATTACATGTATTCGCATAGTGCGGCCTATTTCTTTTATAACATATTTTTCAGTTCTGATCTTTATCATAACTTTGAGTAGTATATATTATGTTCTTACAGAAACTCATCTCATTTTGCTTTAATTATTTTTAGATCTGTATATTCGTACATTTCTCAGTTAATATTTCCATTACATGCTATACCCTATGCCCTATTGACCATCTAGCATTTGAATTTTGAATTACTCCTTCTCTTTTATACCATCTTTCTTCTATTTCTCGTCCCAAAGCCCCTGGTAATTTATTAAATAACTGTTTTTCTAATTCCTCGTCGAGCGAGTTCCTACTAATTGTACAATAATAGTAGTAATCTTTTCGGAAAATCTTTATGTAAAACCAACTTGTAATACTTAGTTGTTCTAATTTTATTAGAGGATTTCTTTGTAGTATTACTAATCCACTATTTGGGTCTTCTCCTGTAATCAAACTATGTATCTTGTTAGTGAAGTTATATGGATTAGCTCCCATATTTACTAAAGCCTGAAACTCTTGTGGGAAGTTAGACTTGTATACTTCCCATAAAGCTTTTGCCGATTCTCCTAAAAAGGTCTCCATATATTTATACACTGTCTCTGCGTCTGTATCTTGGTATGTCTTTATGTAATCTGCTACGACTATTCCTTTCCAGAGGTCTATAACTGTGTTCCACATTTGTGGGTCATGTGCCGCTATGTTTAGTATCTTTCCTTTATTACCTCCTTCTTGTAACTTAATTGGTTCTTCTATCGGCATTCTTTTTCCTACTGGTTTTACATTTTCTGTTATTATTTCTAGATTTACTCTAAATACTTTTCTTCACGGTACGTTTCCAGTACTCCTATCTACGGTATGTTGCTGTGTTGTACTTTCGAACGGGCTAGAACTAGTTGACTCCGTAAATTCTTTTTGGCTTATAACCGAGTCTAATTCTATCTCCTCACCACTATCATATATTCTATTAATAATTTTTTCAAGGTCGATCAGTTTTGTTTGCATTTTCTATTGTTCTCTATATCCTAAGTTATCTGCTCTAAATTCACATTTTTTAAAGTGCCATTCCATTTTTATTAAATCCAACCCTCCTATTTTACATCCTTTACATTTAAATGTGGTATTTTTATTTTGTTCATATTTTATCTTTACTTTTCTTAGGGCTTCGTCTACCTCAAATTCATCTTGCATTATTTCTATGTTCATCATTTCAATAGTTGTGTCTATTTCTTCGTCTAATTCTTTTTGTCTAGTGTATTTATAATCAGTGAATCTTATGGATGTTTCTCCTTTAGTATTCATATACATTAGATGAGATTCTGGTACCAATGTTTTTTCTTTGTTAAAAGTTTCTAAATTCCATTCTAGCCCTGCATACTCTTCTGAGTTTAACTTTATTGGTTTTTTTAGCTTTATTTATTTATCTCCCATTACTTCAACTACATCATGTACTTTAATCTTAAATTTTGTATCACTACTTAAGGCCATTTTCCCTATAAATCTTACACATTAATAAATTATTTCCCTTCTCCATTTCTTTATACCTTTTAGTTTGTATTCCAATTTTTATATTTTTTTCCGAACTCTTTTAGATTTAGCATGAAATCGGGGCTAATATAAAATATTCTCCCATTGTGCGTCATATCTACCTCGGTTAATCCTATGATAGATTTCTTTAGATCAAACCATCTATCATCATATATTGCAATTAACACTTTAGTTCCTAAGTTTTTTCTAGTTAATCCTTTTAATCCAATTACAATTAATTCCATGTGCATGAGAGTCATTCTGGTATTTATTATCTTGTTAAAGGACTCTGGATTAATTAGATGTATTATTGTTGTCTCGTTTCCTATGGCTGACAGTTGTTCTTCTCTATAATGTCTATATAGTCGAGTATTTCTTGAAACATATTTTGTATCATATAATGTCTTAGGATTCAATAATTTTAGCTGATTTTGTTGGAAAATTCTTAAATCCCTGTCTATGTCGATTATTTGATTTAATTCTTGGCTTTGACTTTATTGTTTGCTTCGAGATATGATTCTTGCTATTATTAGGTTGTTTCCTATTGTATTGTCTGAAAAGCTTACTCTTGGTCTTTCTTCGGTTGTTCTTGCCCTACCTGGAAAAAGGTCTATAGTTAAAATTTTCTACTTATCTTTGATCTATCATTTTGTGGTGTTATCTCTATATTTTTAAGTTACACTATTAATTCGTCTACTTCAGTATTTCTTGGTTTCTCTATTACATCATCTTTTGCTTTAAGAAGTTTATCTATCTTTATATTTATTTCTAATAGTAGTACTATTATGGTATTATTTTGCTTAATAATGACTTGATCAGACTCGCTTTGGGGTGAGTAGTTCGAGAATCCTTGTGGATCAGTTTGAAATTTTGAAGTAAAAGTTAGTGTCTTTCCATAAATTTGGTCTAGATTGTTCATGAAAGAGAAATTTCTTTAAGTTTTTGTACTATCCTTTTTAATTCGTTAATCTCAGTTGTTACTGCTTCTAATTGCCTTGTTATCTTTGTTACTGGCTGTGTTGTTTTAACTTCTAATTCTTTGGATTTTTCTCTTATTGTCCTAACCAATTTTTCTATTTCGACCTTAGTAGGTATTTTTTCTATATTAAACTTATTATTAGAATATTGGATTTTTCTGTCTATTTTCAATTCTTGCGATTTCTCATTTTTCGACCATCCCCTCATTTTTCGACCATGGCGCGTCAACCCACGCCATTTTTCTGGCCACATCCGGCGAAGCCCACTTCTCCTAGGGTTTTGAATCCCTGTCGTATCCCTGTATACTCCTCCTAACCTCATTTCAAATCGGTAAAACTACAGTCCCTAAAACCTACCTTATTGAATTGTGATTTTTATTAAGTTTGATTGGGATTAGAGATGGGTTAGCGGTGTCGTGAACCTATCTAAATATGCCTTGAAAATCTAGTCGTGATTGTGATTATGTGATTAAGGTAGAAATAGGTGCCAAAAAAGGAGTGGGTATTTTAAATTGTGTGATGGTACAACTACTCGATCATTGTAATTTATTGAAAATGTGCATTCACATTGCCAAGGAGTTAGTACACACGTTAACGAATGGTCGGATTAGTTAAAATTCATAATAAATCATTTTGATAGGGTAATGCATGATTGGGGTTGGTAACTTGGTGTATATTTGCATGTTGGTGCATAAATACTTGTTTATATATATTGTTTATATGGTAAAATTAGTCGGGGCAACTCGTAGATGAGGTTGTAAAAGATTTTTTAACACTGGCCATATTTACGAGGGTCTTTTATGGCTCGTGGCTCAATTCACGAGTCGTGGTTTCCCCTCGTGAAAGGTTCCAGCGTTGAATAATCTTGAGGCTTCCTCATGTGAGACCTTCTATGACCTGTGGATGATTCCACAACTCGTATATAGATCTTTTATAGGTTGCTAGTGTTGAACCTAAGCTAGGACTTACATTCACGACTCCATTTATGACTCGTAGAGCATTCTACGAGTCATGGTGTCATGGATGCAACTCCAATAGATTGAATAGTAGCTAAGTATTGTCCCATAAAACCCTTTACGAGTCGTAAAGTACTCTACGCCTCGTAAAGAGGGTTTCATAAACCCAAACTTCCCCAATCCAGTTCTTAATTTTTTCTTGCATTTTAGATTGCAATTCATGGAACTAATCTGTTTTGTGATTATGTGTTTTGCAGGTACCATGGACCCTAAATCAAGGAAAGAGGAGATTCGAGCTATGAAGTTCCGCCTGCAAGATGAGGCCACAGATTCAGAGTATGCCCCCGAGGTTAGTGTCTTTGTAGAGGAGCTTGACATTCAGCCAGAATCTGATGTAGAGCCACAACAAACTCGGGTGTCTACGAGGCATGCTACATCGGATACTATTATGGTTTGCCATCCCCAGTCTGATGAGGGGGTGATAGGGCTAGCAGTAGTATTCAGATGACCTTCTTTGAGAGGGGGTCTGGATTTGGTTTTGAGGAGCATTCAGACTCCTCATCATACTCCAGCCCTCGCACACTCTAGTGATCACCAGACACAGAGCTTAATAGGTGGCGCGTCGAGCACATGCAGACCATCTTCATGGAGGATATGCAAAGAAATGAGTGTGGCCGACCTGATCGTTCTATACCGAAGGAGTCTCGGTTCATCACCAAAAGAATCGACAATGTACCGGGTCTGGAGGACACTATTATACGACATGAACTCTAGTGGTTGGCACAGCGGGTTGGGAGGTACTCACTAGTATTGAAGAAGGAGTTCTTCGCCTCCTACACCGCCACGATTCATAGCACTCTTCCCAAGGGCAAAAAACCCCTCACCCAGCCCAGTCTAGATGAAGTCAGAGTGTGAGGCTTGGTGGTCGACATGTCAGAGGAGACCATCCGGTGGATATTATTTGGACCCGAGTTTGCAGGCCCTAGTTCTACAGTAGACTTTGATCACAGAGTGGGGTAGGCACGTGACTTGGGGGTGATGAGGGACCTAGAGCATCGGGCCCATTTGATGAGGTGGGTGGCTACCTACATTGCTACGGCAAGACCTGACCCTGCTTGGGTAGCCACATCTTCGAAGCCTATCGTCAAGGCTTCGCTTAGCGTTCCCATCAAATTTTGGTAAGCGGTAGTTTACTCGAGGATCTAGCTAACACTCATAGATAATACCTTGACAACGGAAAGAGCTATTTTGGTGGCCAGTATCTTGGTTGGCTATGCTATCAACTGGTCCACACTGATCATAAAGCAGATACATGAGGCGGCCCTGAGGAGGTCCACAATGATCCCCTTCCCGTGCTTGATACATAATTTATGTTTGACAGCGGGGGTTCGTATACTGCACCACGTGGACATACTACTGGAGGTGCAGCGCACATTAGATGACAGCCTAATCAAGGCTGAAGAGAATACCATTGCTCTCCGTTGGACATCGAGGCCATAAGTTATACTTCCAGATTTTCCCGCCTCAGTGCCTTTAACTGAGGCCTCCAGTTCTGTCGCTGCACAGACTATAGAAGGCTCCCCCACAGACTGAGACTTTTGAGGGAAGGAGGCCTACTATTACTACTGTTGTTGTTCCAGAGTTTGTATTCACGACTTTAGCACCTATCGGTATTGTATTTGTGTCGGTAATATTTTTTTAGGCACTGGTACAGAGACTGATGCATGCTGAGTCACAATTAGCTCAGTTACTATAGCAGTTGAGGTCTTGGGTCTGCCAGCTATTTACAAAGGCAGAGAGTCGCATGCAGGCGTTCACCACTGCGGCCATCAAAGAGAGACTTGCATCGGTGGATGCCCGCATCAACGCATTCGAGGAGCGGATCCAAACAAGCCTCTGCACAACGGCTCCTATTGATTTTTTGATTATGCAGATGGAGATTCAACAGCTTCGAGCCGACATTGCTGTAGCATTGGTTACTCCATTAGGCTTGACATCTACCATGCTAGCTAGAACACTTATTGTAGATCTGTTCGCTCTAGAGAAGCCCACATAGACTTCCCTTGGGAAGATGCCCTGTATAGATGATACAGATGTGGAGTGCCTTGGTGGCAAGCGGACAGAGGAGGAGGACCTGCGGATCGCCCTGGACAGATCCCAAGAGGAGGAGGATGCCAGAAAGGAGTGCGCATGCCATTTTCTTAGAGGTGAGGGTACCTCCAATTTGCTCCTACTATTGGGGAGTCCACCAGGTCTATGAAGGGAGGACAGAGCGAGACTGAGAGAGGTATTTAGGTGCGTAGGTATGTTTATTTTGACCCCAGTTTCTTATATTTTGCTTACGTACATTAAGGACAATGCACAATCTTTTTGAAGGGTGTGGTTGGTTATACGGCCTCAGTGAAGTATGAGTAACTTTAGCCTATAGCTACCTCAATTTTTTATTTCAAATAGTTTTCTTGCCTGTGTTCTTTCTCTACGGATTTTATATTATGTTGAACCGACATATTTAGGATGTTTAGGTAGCATGTTTAGTACATAGTATTGATATCCATGACATAGTAATTGTTTGAAAAAAAATGATACCCACCAAAATTTTTGTTTGGCTAGTTTGATAGTAACCATGCATGATTAGGTTATATAATAGGGTTTGTTTTGCTAAGTGTGCGAATTGTGATAAAAATCATGATCTGGTAGTTTTGTTAACAAGTAAAGCAGTGCCATGAGTGAGTGAGCATAATTACATGATTCTCTACTGTGATTTAATTTAGAACTTGCCCTGTTACTCAGATTTAGACTCTAGATTAGTTGGTTAAGAAAGGATCTTAGGCCTTTGTTCTAATTTATCCCACTTAGCCTAAAAATGATCAACCAAAGATGTTAATTATCCCTTGATCCCTATTTTTGAGCCTAACATTGACCCAATTCTTTGTAAACACCTAATAAGCCTGAACCTTAATAAATGATAATCCTAAATTTGGCCCTGGTCTTTCCTTGAATACTGTGCACCTCAACTCAAGCTAAAAGCTTAAGTTGGGGGTGGCTATCCAAAAAAGTGTCCCTGGTTCGGAGGATAGATATTGTGCACCTCATCTTAGGCCAAAAGCCTAAGTTGAGGGTGACTGGTATAAGAAAGAGTCATATAAAAAGAGGGAAAAATGCATAATGATACAGAGAAGGGAAGAAAAACAATGAAAAAGGTGCAATAAAAATGATAAATTTGCCAAAGTACCAAACAATGTACATGAATAAGGGCAAAGTGCTAAAAGGAAGAAAAAAACACCCTTAGGCAGTTGAAAAATAGGAAAAGGGAGAAGAAAAGAAAAGTGATAGGTTGGTAGGGTAAAAGTTGTGAATAATGCAGTATCAAGGAGGGCCTCCGTCACTATGTATCTATATAATCACTCCAAAGCCCCCTGAGCCTATATTATAAACTTAAAAAGTCCTAACGTCATCCTAGTCTGACTAGTCAACAAGTCAATATCTAGAGCATAGGAGCAAGCATACGGTATTGGGCACAATAATTGAATATTTTTGTGAGTGAGTGTTTTGATATAGTCCCAATGAATGTAAATTAAAAATATCATCCAGAGTGTATGATAGGACTTCTTTTTGTGAGGGAACTTGCATTGCATTATTGATACTTGACTAACTTAGTGATATGTTGCATTTTTGTGGTTGCATAGCTTGTTACAATTGCACTGTTAGAGTTTTATAGTCTGCATTGGTTTACTACATAGCTAGCTGATTTTTGTTTTGAGGAGACTTGGGTATCTATTGAGATTTTGATGTATTTTGTGCCATTGGGTTGATGTCTATGTATCTCTGTACTGCTTAAGTAGATTGAG
Source organism: Solanum aculeatissimum (assembly GCA_038996855.1). Taxonomy (NCBI): domain Eukaryota; kingdom Viridiplantae; phylum Streptophyta; class Magnoliopsida; order Solanales; family Solanaceae; genus Solanum; species Solanum aculeatissimum. Next base: position 14,919 of record JBCEWC010004555.1, read on the forward strand.
TCCGTCGCTTGAAGAAAAGAAACAATTTTAAGTTGAGGGTGTTGATGTGCAACCAAAATATAACACTTTTAATACTTAAAACTTAGGATTTTGTGCGTTCTCAAAGTGATGTTAATAGATTTGATGTTTTTTTTGTTTGTTTTTTCAGGATTTTAGTGTTGGATTGGTTTTGAGTGTGAAGTACAAATTTGCAGATGATTTGGCAGTTTACGAGACCCTCTACAGTCCATGGGTCATTCCACGAGTCATCGAGGGAGTTTCTTTGTTGTTCCAGTGAAAAGGTAAAAAGTGAGTCCCACTCTACGAGAGTCGAACACGAGTCATAGACTATCATATGAGTCGTAGAGTATGGTGGTGAATTGAAGAGCAGAAAGTAAAGAGTTGCTGAAAGTGGCTCAGACCAAAACCCTTCACAGGTCGTGAAATCCTACACAACTCATGAAGAAGGTTTTGTGAATGACGCCAGTAGCTGCAACTATAATCCACGAGACACTGACTCATGATCCGTAAAAGGTGCTCATAACTGGCGCTGACACAGTTATCCTATTTCATTTTAGCTTTGTATTTTAAGTACTATAAATAGGTTTTTAGCTTTTTATCAGATATAGAACGTCATAGAACATTAGATACAATACATTTAAAGAGAAAATATCAAGATTGAGAGTTTGTGAACAATATTTTGTGATTTGGTTAATTCAAGTTTGCAGTTTCATTGAGATTTTGGATTTTTGTTCATCAATTTTTGTGCGTAAGTAATTTAATTATGTATTCTTCTTACATGATTTCTTATCATACTCCAAGCATGCGTGGCTAAATCCACAACTAGGTTGTGGGAACTATGATGAACTTATTAAAATAAAATTAGATTACTTGCAATTTCTTGGATGGTGTTAGGATGTATTAATTAACTTCTTCACTTTAACTGATTTTAAACGGAAGGCCAAAGTTAGAACTCTCCTAGTATCACTTGCCCGATCCAGAAAGTGATGAATAGAAAAAGAATTAATAAACGGAGGTTGATCAATTTCTCTCAACTAATCAAGCTACTAGGGGTAGTAGTTTTTGGCTGGCATAAAAAGTAAGGGTTAGTAAAGCAACATTACAGATCAAGTAATGTGATGAAATTCACCTAGATTCCCTATCAAGGATTTAGGAGAGCATAACTTACTGTCCTGCAGCTACACACCAGAAAAGAGTTGCAAGTATCCAAGAACACTTAGTTAGGGAGTCATGGGGAACACATAGCCCTAGTTCATTTCTCTTTTGATTTCAAACACTTGCAATCATAGTTTAGAATTTATTTTTACTTGAAAATCCCCCTTTATTATATTTGTTTTTCGTTCTTCTATTTTTGGGAGATATTTGAGTATATCGATTAATGTTACAAAAGTGTGCTAATCCGGACTCTACCATATTCCTCGTGGGAATAATTATAACCCAGTTAGGTTAAATACTTGATTACGAAAGCTTTAAACCTCCAAGTAGGGGTGTGTGCCAAGCGTTAGCATCGAAAAATCACAGAGAGCAGTCATTCAAGAGATGAAGTATTGAGTTGAATTAGGCATTTGTAGTATAAAAACGGGGGGTTACAAGTAAATTAAAACTAGCATTCAAGTAACAATAATTCTAAGATGCAAATTAAACAATCGATTAAGAGAGATGTCGGGGGTGAATATGGGATGAGTGCTAATTTGTCGAATCTAAATACTTGAATGTTCGAGTTAATAATACATGAGTAAGCTAGAATTGCTAGTAACCACTACTTCTATTAAGACAGTAATGGTGTTTCACAAGAACTTATTATGGCTTCTTATGTGAATCACTTAAAGATACGTCTGCCCGAGAAATTATAAGCAATATTTCTACTACTTTAGCCATTGAATCTAATTTTGTGACATTCAACTAAAATCCTAAAAGATTTCTGGCTATCACACACATTACCCACTATAATCACTCAAAGTAATGCAGTAATTGCAGATCTGAAGATAATCTAGAGTTTGCAATCTCAAGATTATAAGTTATACATGAAAATAAGTATGAACTTACTCAGATTAATATCAAAAAATTCAAAATATAATATACCCAACAAATAATTCAAGTGCCCATATTATATACACACCTCTAACATTAGGGTTTTAGCTACACATGCTCAAAAGTAAGAAATTGATACCAATATCAGTAGACATGGATGTGGGTAAGATGAACCACGAAGAGACAAGATGAAATTTCTTCTCTAATCTCTAGAATTTCTCCTCTTAAAGCATGAAAATCAAAACTCTTGTACTTGTTCACCAAGAAAGTTCCATTTACTCTCTCTTTTCTCTCAATATGGTAAGGTCATATGTGATAGAATGATATGTACAATGTCCTTTTCAACTTCCTTTTATAGTCCTTGCAATTTATTCAGAGTTTTTACATAATTTCACCATTCGGTGGGAAAGGTCGGCCATCACCGAGCACTTCGACGATGCACCAAATGTGCACTTGACTGTCTTCTTATGCATCAGCTAAAGGATCAAGTCTCTGTAACTATCAGTGATGTCATTGTTCATCGCCTATCATGTTGGGTGATTTACCAAACCTCTACTTGCATCACCTTTGTGTCACAAACTTGGAGTTTAAACACTGCAATGTTAGGTGGTCTGGATTATTGTTCTCAACTCTGTGCTTACACTTAGCAGCCACCCCTACTAGGTGGTTTTGAAGCAATCTTACTCAAGTATTTAAACCTAACTTGGTTAGGGTCGATCCCACGAGGAATAAGGTAGACTCTGGATTAGCACACCTTCAATAACTTCACTAGATATACTCTAGTATCCCCCAGAGAAAGAGAAAATTAAAATAACTAAAATGTTAAGAGGGGGGAATTTGCAATAAAAGTAAATCCTAACTACAATAGCAGACTCATTTTCAACCAGTAGAGAAACTAACTAGGGTGATATGTTCCCCATGACTTCCTAGCTAAGTGTTTTTGAATACTCGCAACTCTTGTTTGGTGTGTAGGTGCAGGACAGTGAGTTAAGTTGTCCTGAATCCTTGATCGGGAATCTAGGTGAATTTTATCACATTACTGGATCAGTCTCTGTGATGTGGCATTACTAACCCTCACGTTTTTATCCCAGACCAAAACTAGTACCCCTAGTAGCCTGATTAGTTGAGAAATAGTCAATCAACCTCTGTTAATTACTTTTTTTCCTATTCGTCACCTCCTGGATCGAGCAAGTGATACTAGGCGATTTCTAACATAGGCCTCCGTTAAAATTTAGTTAATTTGAAGAAGTTAATTAATGTATCCTAATCACCATTCAAGAATTTGCAAGTAATCTGGTTTTGCTTCGCTAGTGCATCATAGTTCCCACAACCCTAGTTGTGGACTTACCCACACATCCTTATTGTTTTATCAGAAATCATATAAGAAGAATGCATAATTAAATAACTTATGCAATAAGAACTGATGAACAAAATCTGGAAACTCAATGGAATTACATACTTGAATTAATTAGTGCTACTTAAAACATCCTAAACATGCTAGTTCAACATAAAATAAAATTCACAAGGAAAGAACACAGGCAAGAAAACCCTTTGGATATCAAAAATCAGGGTAGTTATAGGCCAAGGTTACTCAGACTTCACTGAGGTCGTATAACCACCCGCGCCCCATCAAAAGGAATGTGCATTGTCCTCAATGCAAAAGAGTAAAAATGTAAAGAACAGGGGTCAAAAAGAAACATACCTGGGTGCCTAAGCGCCTCTATGTGTCTCATCTATCTACCCTCCATAGACCTGGTGGACTCCTCGACAGTCGGAGCAGCATGGGAGGAACTCACACCTCTAAGCATCTATCGTGTGCACTCTTGTATGGCCTCCTCCTCCTTTCGGGATCTGACCCGGGTAATCGTCAGCTCCTCCTCCTCTATCCTCTCCACACTCCAACGCTTCGCATCTAGATCATATGTGTGAGGTAGCTTCCCAAGGGAAGTGTGTGTAGGCACCTCAGGAGCGAAGCGATCAATAATAGGTGTTGCAGCTGGTGTAGCAGATGGGAAACTTACTGGAGTAACCAACGTTGCATCAATGTCGGCCCAGAGCTATTGAACCTCCATCTGTATGGCCAACAAATTAATCAGAGCCGTTGTGAGGAGGCTCGTCTGGATCCGTTCCTTAATAGCATCGATGCAGGCATCCACTGGTGCAAGTCCTTCTCTGATAGCTATGGTGGTGAACGCCTGCATGTGACTCTCCACCTCTAAAAAACAACCTGGTGGACTAGGGCCTCAACTGCTGTAGAAGCTCAGTCAACTGTGACTCAGCGTGTGTCAGCCATTGTGCTAGGGCCTGAAATGATGCTACCAATAAAAATATGATGCCAGCAGGTGCTGATGATGCAAAAATGGATTCTGGGATTGTGATAGTAGTAATAGTGGGCCTCCTTCCCTCAATAGTCTCTGTCTATGGGGGGCCCTTTGTGGTATGTGCAATAGCCGAACTAGAAGGCTCAATCGTAGGCACAGAGGCAAGTAGGTCTGGAAGTACTATCTGCGGCCTCGGTGTCCTCCTCATAGCAACTGGATTCTCTTCGTCCTTGATCAGGCCGACGTCAAGTGTGCGCTGCACAGTCAATATGTCATCCATGTAGTATATCACATGAACCCCCATTGTAAGACATAGTCTGTGTACTAAGCACGGGAAGGGGATCATTGTGGACCTCCTCAGGGCCACCTCATGCATATGCTCGATGATCAGCATGACCCAATCAGTAGCATAGCCAGCTAAGATGTTAGCCACCAAAATAGATCTCTTCGGCGTTAGGGTGTTATCTACAAGCGTAGGCTAGATCCTTGAGCATATTACTACCCACAAAAAATTGGCTGGGAAGCTGAGCGAAGCCTTGAAAATAGGCTCCGAGGGTGTTTCTACCCATACAGGTTCTGGTCCAGGTGCAGTAATATGGTTAGCCACCCATCTCATCAAACGGGCTCAGCGCTCCGGGTCCCTCATAATGCCCAAGTCACGCGCTTGCCCCACTCTATGGCTGAACTCTACTGTGGAACTGGGGGTCACAAACTTGGGTCCAAATAATATACATCGAATGGTCTCCTCTGATATATCAACCATCCACCCCTGCACTCGAACCTTCTCAAGACTGGGTTGGCTGAGGGGGGTTTTCCCCTTGGGAAGAGTGTTGTGTATCGTGGTAGCGTAAGAGGCATAGAACTCCCTTACCAAAGTCGGTGAGTACCTCCTTGTTGGTTGTGACACCCACTGGAGTTCATGCCGCACGATCGTGTCCTCCAGCCCTAGGATACTATCGAGCCCTCTAGTGATGACTCGGGACTCCTCCAATATAGAATGAGCGGGATAGCCTCGCTCGTTGGGCTGCATATCCTCTATGAAAATGGTATGCATGCTCTCCACGCACCACTTTCTATTTGCTGCATCTAGCGAAGACTCAGGTGTGTGAGGGTTGGAGGATGGTAAGGAGTTTGAACCCTCCTCAGAACCAGATCCTGACCCCCTCTCAGAGGAGGTCATCTGAATGCTACTTCTAGCTCAATCCCCTCCTTCATCAAACTGGGGAGGTCAGATTATAATAGCCTGGGACGAAGCATGCTGGGAAGTCTCTCGAGTCTAACGTGGCTCTACATCAAAGTCTTTCTAGATGCCAAGCTCTTTTATAGAGCCTCTAGCCTCGGGGCCATGCTCTGAGTCAGTAGCCTCGTCTCGTAGGTGGGCCTTCATCGCTCGCATATTATCTCTTTTAGATTTTAGGGCCATAGTACCTGCAAGCCACATAATCACGAAGTTGGTTAGTTCCATGAACAACAATCAAGAACACAAGAGAATTTTTGAAATGAACTAGATAGAATTTTGGGCCATGACCCTCTTTACAAGTCACAAATTGTTCTACAGCTCATGGGGGTTTTGTAAGGCAATGTACAGTTCTGTTTGGCCTACTGGACTATCTTCCATGAAACCCATTCATGACTCGTAGAATGCTCTATGCATAATAGATAGAGTCATGGAAGTCAGTTCTGGTTCAGGGTAGATACTGGAAACTCATATGAGACCGCATCTAAGACTCGTAGATCAGTCCACGAGTCGTGAAGGGTCTCGTATGATAAGACTTCAAGACAAAATTGACACTAAAACCCTTCACGAGGGAAATTATGACTCGTGGAATAATCCACGAGTCATGAAAGACCCTCGTAAATTTAACCAATGCTACAATTTCTTTTAGAATCTCATTTATGAGTTGCCCCAACCTTATATCAATTTGAAGACATATACATACAAGGATCTAAGAACCATTTGACAAATTTATCCTCAGTTATCAACTCGAAACATACACAACCCCATCAAAACAGTCAAAAATACATTTTAACTCATTCCAACCACCCGTCATTACGTGTACTACTACTGGACCCTGTATGTGTATTTTTTATGTAATTAACATGACCGAGTAGATGCACCGTTACCTAATTTGACAGTCCCACCTTGTCTGACGTCATTTTTAAGCTTAATCTAACCAGTGCAACATTATGACACCTATACTAAGGCAAGGTAATTGACTCTGACTCCAATAATCCATTCCCACCCAAGTCAATACTTGATATATAATCACAATTCAATTAGGGAAAAATATAGGCATCTAAGGCTTACCGAATTGAATTGCAATTAGTAGGAGGATGATGGGGAAGTGGAGTAGGGCTCGGAACCCTAGGGCGAGTGGGTCACCAGAAGTTGGCCAGAAAGATGATGTGGGATGATGTGATGGGTCAAATTTTGATGTGGGTAGGCCTAGGGTTTCGTTGGTGTCGTGTTTTAGAATAAAAAAAGGTCAAAATAATTTGACCCTTATTTAAACTTCACCAAGTCAGGTTTTGACTAAAGGGACCTTGGCATCACGAAAGCCCGATTATGGGTCGTGGAGAACTCAATGACCCATGAATTAGGGTTTCGTGAAAGCCTTAACCCTTTCACACCCCCCTCCCACTCATTGTCTATGAGTCATGACACGAGTCGTATGATGGAATGTGACTCATTACACATCTCGTAGATAACTTTTGACACTTAGGAAAAATTTGAGGACTTACCTGGGGTCCACAAACCCAATTCATGACTAGTAATTCTATGCATGAATCGTGGGTTTGGCTTGTGGACTGAAGTGCAGATTATCCTTGCTCACTGGAGGCTTTCACGAGATGGTCCATAGGTCGTAAAATGTAGCATGACCCCTGGAGCATGTCGTGAACTCCAGTTTTTGCTTCTTTTCAGCCAAAGTTTGGCTGACTTGGTCTAGTACCTGCAAAACCTGCAAAAATACAATGTTACCCTATACGATTTCAGTCCATTATCCAAAATTCACTACCTAAAAATACAAAAACCTAGCCTAATCTAAAATTTAATACTAAAAACAAACACTAAACTACAATTATTACAAAAATATCTTGGGTTGTCTCCCAAGCAGCGTCTGATTTAACTTCGCGGCACGACACGGGATGTTTGATTACTCAGACTTCGTCAGCAGTCCAAACTTCCATCTTAAGCTCGTCAGGCCTCTTCATTGATCTGCAGATATTAAAGGTGACTTTTTCATTGTTTAATCTGAACTTGAGAAGACTAGACTCCATATCCACCAGGGCTCACCCAGTAGCCAAGAAGGGTCATCCCAAGATGATTGGTATGTCAAAGTCGAATTCGCAATCCAAGATCACGAAGTCTGCGGGGAATAAAAACTTCTCCACCTTAACAAGGACATCATGCAAGATCTTCACCAACTTTTTCACTGTGCGGTCAACCATCAAAAGTCGCATGCTAGTTAGTGTTAAGGCTGTCAGGCTGAGCTTCTTAAATATCACAAGGGGAATTAAGTTAATGCTGGCACCGAGATTACACAATACCCTTGCAATTTTGCATCCCCTATAGTGCAGAGAATGGTGAATGCACCAAAGTCTTCTCTCTTTTGCACCAAGGATCATGTAGAGATAGCACTGCAGTTTTGGAGCTCGTGTGAGAGATCCTGACTAACGGTTCACTTCTTTGTCACCAGGTCCTTCATGAATTTAGCATACCCGGGCATCTTCTCCAATGCCTCGATTAGTGGAATGTTGATAGACAGTTGCTTCAACATGGAAAGAAAATGTTTGAACTTTACTTCCTCCTCTTATTTTTTTAATCTTAGAGGGAAGGGAGGAGAAGGACGAGGAATGGGTTTCAATAGTGTTGGCCCTACATTATTTTCCTCAGTCTGCACACTGACATTTCTAATTTCTTCTCGCTTATCAACAACACCCTCATCATAACAATCTTCCTCAGCTGCAGGCATAGGAGGGTCAATGGTCTGCTTCTCACTGCGTGTAGTGATTGCCAAACACTGTCCTTCATTCTTTGGGTTTTGGACAGTGTTGCTAAGCAAGGTACCCTTTTGGCGCTGGTTGGGTTGGGTCGAGATTTGACCAAACTGTTGCTCGAATTACTTAATTGCAATGAAATGAGACTCGATCTTCTGGTTTATACTGTAGATGTCAGACTTCATCCCCCTAAGCATCTCATCCTGTTCATCTGTCTTTTTTATCAATCTCTTGAACATCTCCTCGACCCTAGATGAACCGGCACCAGTATTACGATTGTGGGGTGGGATATAAGTGTTGCTTCTATAACCATTCTTGAGATCCCACTTAGCATCTCTCTCCTGACCTCTATTTCGATCATAAAAGCCATATTTGTTATTGTTGTTGTAGGCTGCCTCACAACCAAAGTTGTGACCCTTGTTTCCCTGCCTTTGGCACTAGTACTCTTGTGTGAACCCTGGGCGCTACCAGCAATCTCTTGGAAAGTGTGATCTATGACTGAATCGTACCCATGATAGTGTCAGCAATTGTTTGCCCCTTTTCATCAAGGGCTCTGTAGAAGATTTCTACCAGAGACTCATCCATGATCTTGTAGTCAGGAACCCACCTAAAACACTTCAAAAACCGCTCCCAAGTAGTACCGATCAAGTCACCAGGCAACTACTCAAAGTTTTTTATCTCTTGTTTCAGCTTGAGCTTTTTGGAGATGGAGAAATACCTCTCCAAAAATGTTATCTGCAGTTCAGTCCAGCTAGTAATGGAACTCTGTGGGAGCTCAGCCAACCACGACATTGCATTGTCGGTAAAAGACAATGGGAATATACGGATCCCAACAGCATCCATAGACAGATTCTAGTTTCCCATTACACTCTTACAAACAAAGACAACGTTGTGCAGGTGATTGTGCAGATCCTCAGATCGTAGCCATGTGAACAACCCGTGATTTTAAAGAATATGTAACAACCCACTCGAGACAACAAACTTTGTGTCATTTGAAAACGGAGGTAACACTATTTCCCCTGTGACTCCACAACCATCGGGTTGAGCCGATATTGGTTCCAATCATTTGCTATGGCTCAGAGTCCCTCTGACTGTGGGATGCCTATTGGTGAGTTGTCTCCATAAGGATTCAATACAGCATTTGCTTCATTCCCTATATCATTACCGGGTTGTTGGGCCATTTGCATCCTAGTTTGCTCAATCTCAGGATCAAAAAAAATCAAGGGAGTGCCTCAACTTTTGGTTGTTGACATGCACCGATCACCTGAACCCTATATCAAAGCAAAAATAACAAAAAATGTAAAATTAGGGAAATACAGAGCAATTAATCAAATTACAATGTGCTAATCAAGTCTAGTCATATTCCCCGGCAATGGTGCCATTAAATTCTCTCGACTTCGTGCTTATGCTTAGCACCCACCCCTACTAGGAGGTTTTGAAGTAGTCGTACTCAAGTATTTAAACCTAACTTGGTTAGGGTCGATCCCACGAGGAATAAGGTAGACCCTGGATTAGCACACCTTTAGTAACTTGACTAGATATACTTTAGTATCTCCTAGAAAAAGAGAAAATAAAAATGACTAAAATGTAAAAAGAGGGAATTTGAAATAAAAGTAAATCCTAACTACAATAGCAGATTTGTTTGCAACCAGTAAAGAAACTAACTAAGGTGACGTGTTCCCCATGAATTCCTAGCTAAGTATTTTCGGATACTCACAACTCTTGTTTGGTGTGTAGGTGTTGGACAGTGAGTTAAGTTCTCCTAAATCCTTGATCAGGCATCTAGGTGAATTTCATCACATTACTGGATCGATCTCTATGATATGGCGTTACTAACCCTCACTTTTTTTTCCCAGACCAAAACTACTACCCCTAGTAGCTTGATTAGTTAAGAAATAGTTAATCAACCTCTGTTAATTACTTCTTTTCCTATTCAATACCTCTTGGATCGGGCAGGTGATACTAGGAGATTTCAAATGTAGGCCTCCGTTAAAGTTCAGTTAATTTGAAGAAGTTAATGAATGCATCCTAATCACCATTCAAGAATTTGCAAGTAATCTGGTTTTACTTCGCTATTGCATCATGGTTCCCACAACCCTAGTTGTGGACTTAGACACACATCCTTATTGTTTTATCAGAAATTATGTAAGAATAATACATAATTAAATAGCTTACGCAACAAGAACTGATGAACAAAATCCAAAAACTCTATAGAATTACAAACTTGAATTAATTAGAAATCATAAAAGATATTCACAAGTGTTTTTCTACTCATTCTCTTTCTCACAATAAGTATCTGACCATTTTTATTCTCTCTCTTCATGAAAAAACCTAAAAAAACCATTTATAGTACTAGAAATAAAAAAGCCAAAATGAAATAGGACAACTGTGTCGGCACTGGTCATGAGCCTATTTTACGATCTGTATGATAGTTCATGGCCCATGAGTCGGGCTCTCTGAAAGGTTGTTGAGCTACTGGAGATTGGCACGAAACCTCCTTCACAAGTTGTGAAGTCATTCACGACCCATAAAGAGTCTCGTCTGAGCCGCTTGCAGATAATCTTCACTTTCAGCTGCCTCAATTCATAAACTCATTCTACGACCCGTCTGTTGGTTTATGACTCATGCTCTGGTCTCGTAGAGTGGACTTCACTTCTACACTCCTTACTGGAAGAACAAATGAGACCCCCTCTACTACTCGTGGAATGACTCAAAACCCGTAGAGGGTCTCATAAACTGCTACTTTAGTACAAAAACTGTATCTCATGCTCAGAACCATGCCAACACTAAAATCCTGAAAAAACATAAAAAACAAAGATCAAACCTACTAACATCGGTTTGAGAATGCACAAAATCCCAAGTTTCAAGCATTAAAAGTGTTGTATTTTGGCAGCACATCAATTATACTTTGGCAATCCACTGAATGTGTCAGTGACATCACTTTTTACTGCCTTTTTGGCATTTTTGCTCCTTTGCCTTGTATTGTTAAGTATTGTCCATGTATGCACTTTTATCCTTATTCCTGGCATAAAACATACATATTAATCAATATATGAAGCATAATAGCACATTGAGGATAATAGTTTTTTACATTCTAAGTCCCAAATGAGTCCAAGATATAGACTCATCAATACCCCCAACTTAAACTTTTGCTTGCCATCAAGAAAATCAAATACCAATCATTCCAACTCAATAATTGCAAGTAGGGCCATAGAGAGCAACACACATAATCCCACCTTTGTTGTCCATCTTCAAAGCTTTCACAAACTACTTAGACGATTTTGAAGCCTCAAGAGGTGACTAAAGAGTGCTCAAGACAGGGTTATGCTCTCAATTGCCAATGCCATTGCTAATCACTGCTCAAACACATCACCATTTTCCCTTACAAGGAAGAAGATCCTTATACACACAAAATTAGGATGTTAATTCCAAAGATCTAGTCAATACTCACTCTCACAAATGAGAAATGGCATATTTGTATCTACCCATAGGTTTGCCCTTATTTTTAATCAGTGTTGACTCAATTTCATCCAGACTAGGATCACAAAGGACTTTGTTCGGGTTGTAATTTAGGGTTACGGATGGGTAGGAAAGTATATGGGTAATAGTGGATCATCCCTCTTTGAACTTTACATACACTCTTTTGTGAGACCCCGTATTTCTCGTCTTTCATAATATGCATATTGTGGCATGTTGTATAAGGCATATATGAATCTGGATA
>JBCEWC010004556.1:0-26982 GCA_038996855.1 Solanum aculeatissimum
TTCCAACTAGGAAACAACATACTATTCCTATTCCTATTCTAAATAGGTCTATATACTCCTATTCCTATTCTAACAGATAGATTTATCTGCTTGGTAGAAAATTAATTTGTAAAAATAAACAAATAATTTTTTCTTCCAAGCAGAAAAATGATATTAGAAGCATATTAAACATTAACAAGTTGTTAACCTTTCATTTATGTTCTTTTGTTGATTTAACCTTCGTATACTGAATCCATTGGCCTGACTAATTTAGATTTGTGGCAAAGTGCTCCCTGCCAGGAACTTATCCATTCCTTGGACTTGAACCTGAGACCTCTGATTAAGTGTGGAGGGGTCTCAATCTGTCCCACCCTTTGGTGGTAGTTGTTAACCTTTTAGATTACTTGGATATCTACCAATGGAGTGTTATTATTCAGCATCTTAAATTATTCGATGATCATGGCTTCGGTCTCTAAGTTTCAATTTCATCAAAAGCCCTACCACTAAAGGCTTTGCCCTTTTGCCCTTGCAAAGTACTCTGATATATGTAGTCATACACTGGCGCATAGGGTTCATTGTTTGGAGCTTCCTGCAATAAGTTCAAAAAATTCTTTCCCTGTTTACTTTTCATGTTTTCTGTTTAGTCAGAAAAATTTCTTTTGAGTAAGGTTACTGAACTGTTTAATATAGAGATTTGATAAGATTTCTTCATTTGCTTTGGATATCATTCATGAAATGTGTATAATCTATGATATTACTTGAACTGATCAAAGATCTTTTGCAAGGACAGTTCAGTATTGGTTTCCATTGTTGTGTGTGTTTGTGGTGATTTCCATTTGAAATAGTCCCCGGCTTTGGGGTCTAGAGGTGAATTATCTTGCTGAATGGACACAGAGTTGAGTAGATTTTGAAATGTTTGTCTACTTTTATGAATCTTTAAAGTCTTTGGAAGAGCTGTGGTAGCCAATATATGGCGTTAGAAATCTTTGAAGCAATGGGGAGTCCTTTGGACTTATGTTTCTAATGAATTTTTTTATTGGGGTGAAGCCCATGGCACTGGAGCAAGTTTTATCAGACCGAGACAGTGAGGATGAAGTTGATGATGATGTTGCAGATCTTGAAGATCGAAGGGTATGCAGCATAATTATAAAAATTGATCTTTATTCTACTGTGCGTTCAAATTAATTGGCAGACTCTTTGGGTTAGTTTGTCCTGATTGTTTTGACCCTTCAAATAAATGGCAAAAACTTGTTCTTTTAACTTATTTGAAGCAACCATATATTTGCCTCAGTGTTATATCTTCTTGTTGAACTTGCCCACTTTCATTCATGATAACATCTTATTATGAATATTGTATTAAATTACTTCATTATGCCATTCAAAATTGCTCTTTTCATTTTCAAGTTTTGTTTATTGGGCTGTGCGCAATTAGACTTGAGAGTAGCGGGTAAAGGGTCTTTTGGAACACCAAAGAGGACTCAGAAACCATAATTTGGTTACAATGATGGGATTATTTACTGGACTACCATCCTGATATTTTTGTTTACCAGGCTAATGACCACATTGCTTCTGGAGTTATGCAGTAACATCTTCTTAACAAGTGAATCAGATTTAGTTCTATGAACACACTGTTCAACAATTTGATATTTCAATTGCATTAGTGCTGCACATATTTCTTCTAATTATTCCATGGACATCCTAACTTGATCTTCACAAACCTACACACTAACAATTCAATTGTCTAACAAAGAGAACTTACAAGAAAGCTAGTATTGGCAAAGAAGGAATTACGGCAACAACATTGGTATAGTAATTCTGATAAATGAAGGACAACATGTAGAAAATGAACAATTTGCAGAAAGACATTTTAGTAAAAATGGTGTAAATACAGCAATGTCTGTCAAAAGAGAAAGAAAGAGACCTACAAAAGCACATTTACAATTTTTTTTGCATTTTGTCATTGCAATCCCATCCAGTCTCACCACAATTTCTCTCCTCTCATGTGACCTAAACCTTCAATGTATGTATTTAGAGCCTGTTTGGATTGGCTTATTTTAAGTGTTTTTAAGCCAAAATAACTTTTAAACACTTTTGGAGTGTTTAGATAAATTTAAAAAGTCCCTATTAGCACTTAGTTTTAAGCTAATCGATATAAATAAGCCCCAAGTTAGAATTTCTAACTTATGGCTTATAAGTCAAAAGTCTATAGCCAATCCAAACAGGCTCTTACTTCTACTTATTTGAAAACCCTTATTCTCTAATGAGCTCTCTACACTTCAAGCTTTTGGTTGACACCCTCGCGAGCTTCATCATCAACAAATAACATACACCGTTAGAAGGTAGCTCATCCAATGTTAGGGTAAACAAGTAGGGACTCGGTAAACAAGTAGGGACTCAATGCCAATCCCAGGTGTAAAGTCAACTCACTATTATGGGAAACTCCTTTGTATCATCTATCATTGTTTTCATGCTAGTGACAGCTCCTTAATACATGTCCTTTATTTCCTTTATATACTTAATAAGGACTTCTTTCTTCTCCATCACCCACCAAAGGACCTTCCGTGGTCCTCTATCATATGCTTTTTCTAGATCAATAACCATCATTTGTAGGCCTGTCTTCTTTTTGCAATAGATTTCCATCAATCTTCTTAGTAAGAATATAATCTACATTCTAGATCTACCTTGTTTAAATCCAAATTGGTTCTCTTTCTCTCTTGTTGCGTTTCTAAGTCTACACTCTTTCACTGTTTCCCAGACTTCCATTGTATGACTCTTGAATTTAATGCCATGATAGCTTGGACAACTTTGAATATCTCCTTTGTTCTTCTAAATCAGAACCAGGGTACTCTTCCTCCACTCATTGGGCATCCTACCAGTTTTTAGTATAGCATTGCATAGTTTGGTGAGCCATTCCATTTCTACATCTCCATGGCACTTCCAAACCTCTATAGGGATACTATCCTGGTCAGAAGCTTTTCTAATCCTATCTTTTTCATGGCATCCTTTACCTCTGAAGTTCTAATTCTACGAGTGTAGCTAAAGTTTCTATATTTCACTAATGTGTGTAGATCTAAAATTCTCCTGGTTCGTGTTGAATTATTGATCAAAGTAATCTCTCCTTGATCTCGTTGTCTCCTGTCAACACTTGTTGAGAATCATCCTTTAATCTTAATACACTTCACCTGGGTTAAGTCCTTGCACTTCTTCTCTCTTAGTCATGCTAGTCTAAACAATTCTCTTTTCTTCTCCTTTCCCTATCTTTTTGATACAAGCCATGTAGAACTTCCCCTCGTGCTTTACTAATAGCCTTTTTTGCTTTCCTCATAGCTCTCTTGTATTCTACAAAAGCTTCTCTGTCCTTCACTTTTGGTAAGAGACGTTACAGAAAAACCGGAAGAAATCAAATGCAGAATATTTAACCAGATCTTTGAAAAAAAGTGGAGATTGGAACTGTGTGGCGGTGGAGGAAGATCAATGTGATGGACGGTGGATGGAGGCAGACCATCATCAGTAAGTTTGGGAAGGGAGATCAATGCAGGGTCTTTCTTTAGTTGGGGGTGGGGGGCTTGAGACGAATCATTGTCAATGAGGGGCTAGGACATGAGGAACAACACTTGGGAAGTTCACCCAAAAGGAAAAAAAGCCAAAATATGCAAAGAAAAACTAATTCAAGAGGCAGCCCAGGCTACCAAAAATGGAAAAAGAACCATGTATTCTGTGGAGATTTATCATAGGACCAAATCTGTCTTTGAATATCTTGTTATTCATTTTACTTTTCACTTACTCATCCTGGACAGCCATATGTATTAGATTTCTCTATATTGTATCAGTGAGTTATATTTTTCCATTTATATTGGAGAATTCAAAGTTATCAGCAAGCTGTTGCGTCCTTATGACTTGCTGTTGATGCTATTGTAATTTTCTCAACAGTTGCTTGCTTGAATTCAAAATCTCATGTAATGTTGTAAACATTTTGACAAGTGAAACTTTCATTGATATAAAACATGAGTACTGTTATTGCTCAACTAAAACCTAGTCTAAACATCATTCTCAAAAAAATAAAAATACCTAAGCTAAAGATTGCAGGTTGCAATCTATTCATACAAAAATGGTACTTTGAAGGGTTTGGATGAATATTGACCACTGGAAACTAACTTTGTATGGTTCTGACGTGATGATAAATATTTTCTACTGATTACTTGCTTGACACTAAAAGTAATTGTGTAGTCTCAACATTAAATCAGGCAGAAACTCCTCAAGCTGTTTTAAAGAATACATCTAAGAACTACTAAAGGTTGTGATCCGAACTGTTCCCTCCAACTAATTCTCATTCAGAACTGCCGCAAAATTTAGTCAATTGAAAGGGCAAGATTTTGATTGTCGTAGATATTTGAAGAAAGTCATCAACTAACTTAAGGCATGTTACAGATGCTTGATGATTTTGTGGATGTGACCAAAGATGAAAAGCAAATGATGCATCTGTGGAACTCATTTGTTAGAAAGCAAAGGTACTGGCTTATTTCATGTCTGGTTTTAATTCTATCATGGTTTTCCCTAATATTATTAAGATTTAAAGGTACTGTGATATGGAGATGTGTGCATCTTCTGCTCTTATTTTCATGGTTGGGTGAAGAGGGAGGGCTGATGAAGTAATAATAGATGGTCATTTATTTAGAAATGTAGTAAAAGGTGCAACTCTCTGCAATTAGCTTCTCCAACTTTTTCCGGAAATAGGTGGAGTGATACAAATGTAAACATCATTTAATTCTAAAAAATGTACAAAAGAGAAGGGGGTGACATCCTGTTTCAGGTAAAATAGATGGACCAGTCCACCTCTTCCTTCCACTACACTTCTGCTATATGTAACCAAAAACAGTTCTCCCTCCATCCCAATTTATGTGCTTTTTCTTTTTTTTAGTTAGTGTAAAAAGAATGACACCTTTCTGTATTTAGTTATAGTTTAAAGTTCTCATTTTATCCCTAATGAGATGATTATGGCCACACAAATATCTACATGTCGGTGGATCTACTCATTAAGTTCCCATTGAAATAGGATCCACACATGGAAAAACACTTGCCATTCGTTGGTTAGTAGCGGCATCCCCGAAAATGTTGGCTCATTTTAGTCCATAAGTTTTAAAAATCTTCCTTTCATTCTTAACTCTCTGCATAGTCAAACACTCACTTAGGACAAAGGTGTATTATTTAGTGAGTAGATGTCATTTGTTACGATTGAGCTAGCTTACTAGTTTCAATATCAGGATGACATCACCTTGTGCTCTTTATAGAAAAAACAAAAAACAAAAACAATAGAAGAGTTCATTGTAAAAGAAAAGGCCAGTTCGGAAGGAAAATGACTCCAGGCTGCTTATGTTGGACCATTTGGAAGGAAAGGAACTCAAAATGTTTTGACAACAAAAGAAACCCTATCAAAAAGATAAAGCATGATTGTATTCAACAAAGCAACAACATACCTAGTGAAATCACACTAAGTGGGGGTTGAGGAGGGTAGATCTTACCACTATCTCGTGAAGATAGAGAGACATATTTTCGGAAGACCTCAACTCAAGTGTATCAAACCCAAGCAGAGGAAGAAGAAAACAATGAAGGAAGCATAGTCATGAATAAAGATGCAGTGCAAAGTCTACCATGTGCTAATAAAAAACACAATGAACCACATATGTCAATAACTATAAGGGTACAATTAGTACTACGACTACTATCCCTCTACCCTAATACATGACTTCTACTCCCCTCCTATCTAGAGTTATCCCCTTGGTAATATGAATCTGTGGCATGTCCTGTCTAATCACCTCTGTAGTATTTCTTCGGCCCGCCTCTACTCCTTCACTTGTCTTCTACAACTAGCCTTTCACACCTTCTCTGCACATGTCCAAACCATCTCAATCTCATTTCTTTTATCTTGTTTTCCACAGAAGCCACTCTCACTTTCTCCCGAATAACCTCCTTCTTAATTTTAGCGCTTTTAGTATGTCGACAAATCTATCTTAACATTCGAATATCCGCAACATGCATCTTCTGCACATGTGAGTTCTTGACCGACCACTCCATCCCATACAACAAGGAATGTTTGACCACCGCTTTATAGAACTTCCCTTTAAGTTTAGGTGGTAGCTTATCACACAAAACTCAGGAGGCAAGCCTTCATTTCATCTATGTAGCCTCAATGTGATGTGTGACATCATCATTAATGTCTCCACTACTCTGGATTATGGACCCAAAATACTTAAAACTCTCTTGGAAATAATCTATGTCAAGCTTTACTTACATGTTTACTTCATGTGATGCAACTTTGAATTGCACTCTAAATATTTTGTTTTGGTCCTTCTCAATTTGAACCTTTTGGACGGCAGAGTCTGTCTCCAAACATCTAATTTATCATTAACTCCGTCTCATGTCTAGTTAGTTAGAGCTATGTCGTCTGCAAAAAACATACACCATGAAACCACTTCCTGAATAGACCGTTATCCATCACTAAGGCAAATAGAAAAGGAATAAGAACTGATCCCTAATAAGTCCCTTCTTTTGTTCCCTAAACTTCTCCACCAGTCTCCGCACAAGGTGGATGATTTCAGTAGTGAATCGCTCCGACATGAACCATATTGATTCTCGGAAATGGACACCCCTTTCCTCACTCTCATCTCCACAACTTTCTCTCAAACCTCATAGTATAGCTTAGAAATTTGATATCTCTGTAATTGTTACAGTTTTGGACTAAGTTGCTCGGACTCTCCAAAAATGTTGCCGCACCTGTGTCGGATCCTTAAAAAATACACTATTTTTGGAGGATTCGACACGCACCCATCGACATTTCTGAAGAGTCCGAGCAACATAGGTTTTGGATATTACTCTTGTTCTTATAAAGTGGAATCATTGTACTCCACATTCATCCGACATACATTTTTATCGTCTTAAAATTAGCATTAAGTAACCCATTCAACCAATTCATCCTGCCTTGTTTGTGCTCTTCCAGAATTTCATTAGAATCTCATCAAGTCAGGTCGCTCTTCCCTTGCTCATTCTACTAATAGCACATGCGACCTCCTCGACTCTTCAACACCTACAATACCCAAAGTCCTGAAGTCCTTCAGAATGTTCCAATTGACCTAACACAATGTCTCTATCCCCTTCACCGTTTAAGAGTTTGTGGAAGTATGTTTGGCATCGTTGCTTAATAGTAGTCTTCTTCACCAACTCCTTACCTTTTATGCACTTCACGCGTGCCTATACAATTCTTTATCCCCACCTTTGCCTTCTAGCTCGATTTATAAGTGTTCACAAGCTACCCTCTTGGCAGCCGTAACTCTAAGTTAGCTTATGTCTTCGTCTTCTTATAGACTTCCTTAAGCATCTGCTTCTCTTCCTCTGCATGTCTCCACCAGCTGTATATTGGCAACCTTCTTTGCTTTCACTTTGCCTTGGACCTCTTTGTTCCACTACTACCCTCCTTGATGACCGCCAAAGTTACCCATTCAATACCCCTAGCACATCTGTAGTTGCTTTCCTAATGCAACTAGTTGTCCTATCCCACTTGGTATTCAAATCTCTCTAGGCCCTTATACCAGTCAACTTCTCTCCCATCTCCCAAGAAAGGGCAGGTGACAAGCTACCGCACTTAATCCTTGGTCAGGTCATATAAGGTTTGTTGCCTCCTATTCCTCTTAGTCTCTTCCATCACCACAAGATTGTTTTGGGTAGTGAAGTTCTCACTCAGAATAACTTTGCAATCTTTACAAAGACCCCTATCACCTTCCTAGGAGTAAGTAATTTATTTGAATCTTAGTTATCTTGCTATGAAAGCTAACCTAGTGGTTCTCCCTCTTCGGAAAGCACGAGTTAGCCATTACCAACTCAAAAGCTTTAGCAAAATCCAGATGCAACGCTGCACCTCCATTATTCTCCCTAAAATCAAAGTCACCATGAGCATCATCAAAACGATTAGAAGTTGCCTCGATATGGTCGTAAAATCTCCACTAATGAAAATCTTCTTGGGTCTTGGTATACCTCTCACTATCTCGTCCAAATTCTTCCAAGGAGCTTTTTGACCTCCTTGTCTAGGCCCCCACATAAGCCGCATAGACACTAATAATGTTCAAATTAAGCTCGCCAACGACTAGCGTAATTGTCATCATCTTATCATTGATCCTCCTTACCTCCACCACTTGCTCCCTAAGGTCCCCATCCACTAAAATGCCTACACCATTTCTATCCCTCAAGCCTCCTAAGTACCTCAACTTAAACCGTCCACATCTCGTACCTTGGTATGTATCCACCTGGTGTCATGGGCACAAGCTATATTAATTGTTCTCTTCTTGAGAATCTTCTAGCTCTATGGACTTTCCTGGCAACGATCCTATGTTTCACGACCCTACTCTCCATCTTATGAGAAACCATAACCCACTTACCACTACTTTCCCTTACCCCCACCTCAATCGAAGACATGACTCTAGTCCACCACCATTCCCTAGAGCCATTAAGGAATGTAAACGAACCAGGAATCTACTAAAACTACTGAAACAAAAAAACTGAAGAAAAAGCTGAAGGAAAGTAAGAAATAGTGTAATGAATGGACAGAAGCAACCAGCTCTAGTCCTGATACATGAGAAACGACAATAATTATGCAATATATGGCGCTATGGGTCAAGAGAACAAATAACTCGGCCCAAAAAGCAGATAGGAAGACAAAACTAGATTATATGAACAAACAAGAAAACAGGCACTTCCAAGGCTATAATTACTAGATTATATCGAACTATTGCTAAACTATGCCTAGAACAAGAATCAATAATATCAACCCCAGAATCTACTAGGCCACTACGAAGCTTCAAACAAATCTACAAGCTACTAGAATATCAAGAAAATGGCTAACATCAGTGGGTATGCAAATGGACGCCCATTATATCAAGAAACAGCCCAAATAAATCAGTAATCTGTATGAAAAGATATCAAACAAGAATGATAGAAAGAACTCTGAGGTAAGTAAAGAAAATAAGTCTGAAAAGATAGCCCCTGGAATGTGGTCGGAGATATCAATCCCCCAAAAATCTTAATCTGAATCTTTAGATGAGAAATTCGGAACTCTTGAATTGGGTCTATACTCAGATCTGAAATTCTTCTGGAATTTGATAATTTCCCTAATTATCGGGAATTACAGCATCTATAACTTGTTTTCTGATTCATATACGTACAAGAAGATCGAGGAATATGTATCTTGGTTCAGTTCCTTGATTTTTGGTGCTTGGAATTTGAAATTTTTATATTGCCGCTCCTCTGTACAGTAATTCTAGCTTCAATGGTGGCGAAGTGGGGCTTGACGCAGCAAAGATGGCGTTATTTGTTCCTCTTCTTTTTTCATCCTTTGAGGAATCTTGGTATGTGCAGTTTGCATATAACTTGAGAGATTAATTTCCAAAACGAGAAAATCTGAGTATTTATGAATCTTAGGAAGAAGAAGATTCAAAGGTGAAGAAGGAAGGGAAGAATCTGGCATTTTTGGTGTTACAAAATTATATAATAGATACAGGGACTCTATTACAGTTTTGAGTCTCTTTAGATCTTTTTGCTTACTAAATCTGGATGTAGCTTGTAATTATGGCCTCTCTGGCTTAGGAATCAGTGGAAATGTTACCTTATCAAAAAAAAAAAAAAAAGTTGTCCTTGATCTGATGGTTTGAAATAGATATTTCATGAGAACTGGAAAATGTTGTGCCATTTAAGGGTTTCTGGGAAGTACATAGCTCACTTTCTCTGTTCTTATTAAGTTACACGAACCTCTCACTAAAGTAAGTTGTTATGAAGTTGGGTGTGTCTTTCTTCCCGCTTCATGCTCAAGCAGACTGGTAAGATTATCTGATACATACTATATAGAACAAAACACATAATTATATACTGCAACAAAGGGCAACATGTGGATCTTCTCTTGCTGATTTACATATAATAGTAAAGTGATGCGTGTTGGAAAAGGTCTGTTGCTAAATTCCCTTCTTGGTGTAACATGTTATTGTCACTGTGGCAGGGTGTTGGCAGATGGTCATGTCCCTTGGGCATGTGAGGCCTTCTCAAAGCTGCATGGTCAGGAGTTTGCCCGAGCACCAGCCTTGCTGTGGTAATTAATCTTCTTATTTACCTATATTAAGATCTGTTTTTTCTATCTGATGCTGTCCAATCCATATTCCTGTATTGTGCCTTTGCTTGGTGCATCCAAGATCCTGTATATTTTCCAGAAAGAAAGTGCTCTACTTGGAATTTCTGTGTTTGTCTTCTTTTCTTTGAGTGGCTCATTTCTCTCTCTACTTAGTGTATGACAATATAGCAAAGTGGAAAACAAATTTATTTTTTGCGTCATAATACATGTTCTCTTGGATCTGATGAAGCAGTAATAGTACTGTCGGCAAACGTCTAGACATTTAATGATATAGACTAGTTTTACTTGAGATTGCTGATTTGGATTTTATCTTGATACGTGATAATTACTCATCATCTCCAGTAGCATGTTATCATATACTTTGACGTTGCTCATCATCTACAGTAGCATATTGTCATGTGCTCATAATGCTGCTGATCGCTAGTGTAGCTTTATGTATTGTCTAATGTTTACTATAGCAGGTGTTGGAGATTATTCATGATGAAGCTGTGGAACCATGGCCTTGTTGATGCGCGCACAATTAACAATTGTAACCTAATATTAGAGCAGTTCCAAAGGGAAGACAATGATAGTTGAATACCTGTTTGACAATTTGTTACCATCTAGCAATGGATTTGGTAGAGATACAGCTGGATCTGCGTCTTGGAAATTTGGACATCTTTCTCTTAAGTTATTGTGACTAGATGACCTTTCTGTCCTTGTAAGTGTAAGCTATGCTAAATTAATGTTTTGTAGGTAACATATAGAGGCATCTGCTGTTCTAAATTGTTTAGAGTCTGTTATATGTTGAATCTGTTTGTGTTTTCAACCTCTTGCTCCCTCTGTACAGCTCAAGGAGATGATGCTTGTTTGTAGAAAGTGGCATCAACTCCTTTGGCAGCTGTGTTTCCATTTACTTGTAGGCAATCTAAATACCAAAATGTGAAATATTTCTGTAAAGGAGTAAGCTAGTGAAACAAATCTGCTGCTAGCTCTTGCTCCACTTTGAGATTCGATAATGTTAAAGCTCCTCCTCAAAGGCATGATAATATGCATCTTGCATTATCTAGAAGAATCACGTGAATTTTATGTAATAGACAAAAAATTTAAAGAATGTAGGATTCTCAATTTGTTTGCAGCAAATGACGAGAGTAGCAAGTTATTGATTGGTGGACGGTTTTTCATTTATTCCCTACCCCACACCATATATGTCGTATCCTTATTTATACGATCTCTCCATTCGTTGAAATTACCCCCATGAAATTCGCTTTCCTCTTTCAATATCAACTTTTTACATCTATCAAATTTATCTTTTCTTTACGTGATATATTACAAATTTTATAGTTAGTTTAACATTCTAAAATTTTAGAATTAATTAATACTTAATCATGAATCAAGTATTAGCAATTGAAATTTTATCACAAATTTTGACGAAGGAAAGAATATGGTTAATGATACTTGTTTGTCTATAGATATAGATCCATTGAAAAACAATGTGGATGCTGAATTTTGATAATATGAAAAGTTGAACTTGGTAATTGGTGTCCTATAGCTTTTGTTAGGATGCAAAGACTTGTTTGGGTAGGATAGTGTTAGATCCGAGTAGAGCTTTGTAGGATAAAAATATGATTATGTGGTGAGGCAGTGTTTGATGATAGTGGAGGGGCTTAATGAGAAACAAACAATTGCGGCTTTGTGTTATCAATAATCAAGTGTGTGTTGTGAAATGGGAAAATCTGACAAAGATAGCAGTGGTCATCCGTAGTCATTGATTACTAATTTTAGACCTTACTTTCTCCCTAACACAAAAATTCATATTTTCCACCAATTAAAACCTTTTTTTTCATTATTACTCTCTTCTAATTCATAAAATCATTAGAATTATTTTTCTTTTACATAAATTAATTTGATGTTTTAGTGGGATTTAATCTAAGACCTAGAATTATCAAGTGATCGATACTTATTGTTAATGATTTAAAATTTCAACGAGGCAAGACTCTTGCGGATTAACTTGAATTTTGGGTTATTCAATTGAGTTAATTAATTAAAGTTTAGACTTAATTTAGATTCATGTACTAATATATATATATAATGCTTGTTGATTGGTATTCAAAAATACTTATAATTGAAGATATGATTGTTGATGATTAAAATGGGAGTATAAGCTATTAAATGATGAATTAGATTGAATTACTTGTGCTACAAGCGTATTTTTAGTTATTGTGTTAGAGTTATATTTTGAGAGATGTTGGAATTGATCATTTATGATAAAGTGATTTGAGTTGGAGGTGAAATTTTGAACAAACGATTACATATATTCGGGTAACACATTGACACATTACATGGAGGAAATTGATTCCCTACAGGTGATGAATCCTTTAATATGTGCGCACATCTTAGTGTTTGATACGTGAATTCATTAGTGTATTATGCCAATAATGAGTTTAATGAAATTATATTTGTGAGATATAGGATTCACATACACTGATATTGTTGATTCTTGATAAATTGAGATTATTGGTGGATACGGAACTTGTTATCCTGTTAAAACTTTGCTATTTGATTTAGTTGTGTTTCATGTTTTCTCGACTATTAGTACATAGTATACTATAATGTACTCTTCTTTGTTGAGTACAAATGATATTATAAAGACTCAATTCTTGCATGCAACTCTAGTTTTAGGTTCAAGGGTGACCACTCCTCCCTGGATCATCATACTACTTCTCCATCTTTCCTACATTCACACATTCTTATCTTTCATTAGTTTTTGGTTTAATTTTGTTTTTGTATGATAACTTTGGGATCGCACTTGTTTAGTTGTTGCTTTTCAAACATTATGAATTTTGTTTGAGCTGGATTATATTTCTGTTTAAAAAGTTGTTGGCATATATATCTTTCTGAAAAATAGCAAAATTATCTTGAAAAATAATTTAAAATATTTTTTGAATATATGAAACTAATTATTTCTAACTTGTTTGAAATTAAAGAAGCTCAATAATTAATTCAAATCGTGGATGATCAAAATAGAATGTCAACACCAATTTTGATTTGATTTCACAGCAAAGGAGAGAGAAAAGATAGAGTGAGATGTAATATGCGTGAATTGCGACGTAATGTGCAGCTGTGATTGCCATACATCTGAAAGTATAACTATAATGATAATAGTTTAAAAATATACTTCCATATCATAAATACAAAGCACATATTTGATCGGAAAAGAATCATGAGAAAAAGAAAGAATCAAAATTGATTGATTATGTATAGTTTTTTCATAAATAAACAAAGGAATATGAAATCCTTAAAAATATAAAACTAATTCAATTTGAACAAAATCAATGGAATCAACTTGTATGCATATCTTTGTGTAATTTTTGCTTCTCCTTTTTATTCTTTATTTTCTTAATTCCATTTCTTCTTCTCCAATTCGTTTAATTTCTTTCGGAAGTTTCTTGTACAATTTTAACACACTACATTAAATAGAGCGATAATTTATAAGAGCTTAAAACAAAATTTCAAGTGTTAGTTTCTTAATTTTGGGAAATTGGAAACTGATAGAATGCTTGTTCTCATGGTTATTATTAGAAACATGAGATGATGTTTTTTCATGGTTAATGAATTATATGAATGACCTTATTAATATTAAATTATAAACTTAATTTTTTTTTGTAATTTTATGAATTCAAGATAATAAAAAAATAAAATATAAACTAAACGGATGAAATAATGTTTTCATGATGTCCAAATATTTTTTTAAAAAAATTAGATTATACAAAGGTAATCTCATTCGGTGCTAAGTCATCATCCCACGAGAATACATATACTTATGCATGCTTGAAATAGGATCATAAGATATTTCAAATCATAATCATGCATGCTTGTCATTGGATCATAAGTCTTTTAAATCATAATCATGCTTGCTTGGGCTTAAAAGCCAAATCATACTGAATTCATACTTTCATGCATAGGAATAGGTCATTCATACTTGTACATAATGGTGTATACAAACCCATGAAAGCTTGCAGCCAAATCATAGACATTATATAATCACATTTCATGTCATAATCATACTTGTCTTGAAATCATAATCATAGTCATACTTGATAGTCATATCCATAGTAAAACTTTATGAAAAGTCGTATTCATGCATGCACATGCCATGAAGAATGGAGTAATAACATGAGTACTTGAAATTTATACTTAAATCGTGAAATTAAGATAGATTCATGCATAAACCATGATGAAATCAACATTAAGATCATTAATCGTACTACCCATGCATGAAATCAAGCTCAAAGGGGACATGCAAGCTCAAATCTCATGAAAATCACATAACTCAATGAAATAAGGAGTAATTCATACTTACATTATCATTTGAGAATGACCCATAACATAATTTTATCAATTCAAAATCAAATCATGAAAATCACCCTTCAAGTTAACTTAAAGTTTATGAAATTTTGGAAATAGAAGTTGGGCTTCATGATTAAAATGGAATCATGGATGAAACCACAATTACCTTGCTTGAATTAGAGAGGTTAAGATGAAATAAGCTTGAACTTGGAAGCACACTTGAGACCCTAGCTTGAATCCTTAAAGTTTAGGCTTGAATGATGTTTTGGAGACTTGAATTTAGAAACTAAGTGTTGTAATGAAAATGAGGTGCATGGAAAATAACTAAGGCTGATTTGGGAGTTTAACATAGGCATAAAAGTCCTAAAAGATCAAATAAAGGGGCCAAATTATCGAATTGACCCTAGTTAAAATAGAGCCAAAGTGCAATCAAGTGCACTGTACGGAAGCCACTGTAGGCCATGGTGTGCACCACGGACCGTACAGGGCTTCATGGTGTGCACACTTGGGAAACCAGTGGGGGTTCAAGTGGAGGGTGCCCTCCATAAGACCTTTCACAAATTGTGGTGTGCACCACGATCCGTGGAGGGTTCCATGGTGGAACCCTTACTTGCATTTCCTTAAGGCAGCCATGGGATAACCCTCTTTTGGACCAAGGCAACCCTCCACGTCACCCTACATGATCCTTGGAGTGCACCATGGGCCGTGAAGTATTTCTTAAAGGGGATTCTTGGCCAAAAACCTTCAAAAATGGATTTTTAAGAAATGTTAGGGCTTTTCGAGGTTTGGGTCCTTACAAGAGTACTCAAAACAGAAGGCAGGGATGCAATGTTTCAAAGATGGATATAGGAATACAAAATTCTTTAACTCTTATGTGAAAGGAAAGAGAAGAAGATTGAGCTTGGAAGAGGTGCAAACTGATTAAGGAGAGGTTGTTCAATCTAACTACAAGATTGGGGAGGAAGCTGACAAGATTTTCAGAGAACAGTTTTGGGAAAGTAGAAGGAGCTTGGATCACTCCATGATTGAGGTCATCTCTAAGTAATTATAGATCACCAAATGAAGATATGACAAAGGCACCAACAATGGAGGAAGTGAAGGCCACAATATTTAGTTTGAATAAAGCCAGTGCTAAAGGAATTTTCAGGAGCATTTTTTCAGTCATATTGGGAGATAATTAAGGAAGACATATGAAGGATGGTAACTGCATTATTTTGTGGTTTTGAAATCCCAAATACATATCTCATACTAACGTAGTTTTGATCCCCAATAAAGAGAAGGTTTAAGTGTTTGTAGATCGACGTCCTATCAGTCTGAGTTTATACACCAATAAAATTATTTCTAAGGTTCTTCACGAAAGAATTGTCCCTGTGTTACCTCACATTATTTCAAAGAACTAGACAGGATTTATGAAGGGCAAAAGCATTGTTGAAAACCTCCCAAAGTGATTTGGAAAAGCCTTATAATAGATTCCTTGCATAACATATTTTTCATACATTTTTTGTCAAATTCGAGTACGTATTCTTGTTAACGAGGCAACATTATGCGGAAAAAATGTCTCCTTCAATTTTTAAGCTAACCATATTGAAAAATAATTTTTTGCATGTTTTTGCACTTTTCAGAAGCATTCGTGATCTCTTCGCATCGTGGAGAGGGTTCATTTAGTGTAAAACTAACCTAGACTCATCCCATTACTAAAATGGAGGAAAATTAAGCTTAGAATAAAAATGAACTATGGTGGAACAAGTCTGCATCGCGGTCCCGTTTCACCACAATATAAAATATTTTGAAATTTTTTAGATTTGAGTAAGGGCAATCGGGACATATCTTTGAACCCATATATACGAGAATATTAAAAAATTCTATTATTTTTTACCCAAAATCACTCTCTAAAATTCCAAAATCCTCTCCAAACTCACCCAAATTCCTTTATCAAATTCTCTCAAGTTTCTAGGTTTTAACACCCTTCCATCAAGGACCAAACTTCAAGATTCTCCCAAGCTTCTTTCTTCTTCTTCAAGACCTCAAGGTATGTGAGTTTCTTCATCCATGGAGCCCCAAATTCCTTTTTATTTAATTCTTCAAATTTCAAGGTTTATTTCACTGTGGGTAATTTCTATTCCTAATTGTATGCATGATTCATGTTAGAAATTGTCATTTATTGCTTGACATGCATGACATGGGTTAGTATTTATGAATCCTTTACATTAACATATTGGATTGATGCTTTATTAAATGGGTCTTGTTAAATCTCTACTTAAATGCTATATATTGATTCCAACAGTGAATATTATGTTCAAATTAATATGTGTTGTCATTTAATTGCATGAGTTGATGGATTTTGAAAAATGCCCTACCTTAAACTATTTTTGGTCTTTGAATATCATTATAGATTATTTAAATTATGATTTATGAGATGATTTTAATGATGTTCTAACTAAGGTTTCTCAATATTTATGGTGAGTTATTTTGAAATGGTTTCAAGTGATTATTTCTTACCCAATCATGCATGTTACCCTTGAATTTTATGATTTTGAGTCTTTATGCATGAACCCACCAAGTTTTGGAACTAAGCTCATAAGATGAATTATCTCATGTATAATGAGAAAGTTTTACTATATGTATGCAAGTTTATGAATATTATTGATGATGAGGTTTATCAAGTATGTTATGAAACTCATTAAAATTCGATGAAAGTTATGCATTATTGTAAGACCCTCTTCGTGTTGTTATGGTGCACGAGCTTATGCATGTCATGATTGTACTCATGTTTATATGTTTCATGGGACTAGAATCATTGAAGTCAAGAATGAATGAATGAAACGTGAGTCTCCACCTAGCTATGATTATGAGATGATGATAGGCCGCTAGTAGAGGCATAAACAAGACTTGAGAGCTATCCTTATGTTGATGATTAATGATCTAGATACTGATGGGATGGTTTAGTAGAATACCTCTCTATATTAAATGACTCTATGATTCATGCTTATAATTATTCCATGAGAGTTACACTTAGCACCTAGTGGACTTCGGGATGAATGTGGAAACTCCTTATAGCTAGGGAAAGAGACCATTAGTAGAATCCTATTGTCCCATAACTACATGCCACCATATGAAATAGAGGTCATCCACTAGTAGAAATTGATTTCTAGACCATCCCTTAGTAGAGGTTTGCTTACTAGCTAGCTTTAGTGGATCCACTTAGGCATTTAGGAGGTTACCTTGGCAAGTGATCTTCCCCTTCTTCTGATGTAGGAGAGACATTGGGACTCTATGGTTTAGCTCACATGGTTTATTTCGGTTAAAGGTTGCTCTCACATATTTTCAAGTTCTCTCCATGTCCCCAAGATGTCATTTTATAATGATCTATGATGATTCCTCTTTATTATCCCTAAAGATGTCTACTACCATGGTAGGTGGTTCAAGATTTATATAACTCATTCTTTTACAATCTCAAATGATTCCCTCACATATGCTTATGGTTCCTTGTTACTACTAATAGTATTTCTCGTAAAGGTACATGACTTTCTTTTCAAGTATGCATGGTGTTCTTCGTTATGATTACTAATGTTCCATTTATAGTAAGGTGATCCTTCCCTTAAAGTAAATACATTATTTTTCTAAAAGGTATGGCTATTTTACTTATGCATTATAACCTATATCATTCATTATTCTAAGTTGAAGTGTTTTCTCATGCAATCAAGTAAGTGTACATTTTTAACCTTCTACATACATTATCTTACGTTTCATGGCTTAGGTGATGTCTTAAATGATCATATAGTTCATTAGTTGATGACTTATACTTTGTTTCATTGTATGCCTGCATATTTGGTACATTTCATAGTACTAACGCATACTCTATGCCTACATGATTTCACTATGTAGGGACCGACGCTCCTCGATATCCTCTACATGGCTAGCTTTGAATCATAAAAGATCTTGCTTGTGGTGAGTCCTCTAGTTCGAGAGTAACATCCATCTTCTATCTTGTTTGTTTATGTTAAGATATTGATGCTCTTATTACTTTACTTTTGAGGGTGAGCCCATAACATGTCTTGGCCTCCGTCCTACTTATAACTAGAGGTATTATCGGATATCATGCTATGTACACATATTGTGATGCTTATGTATCTATGGAGACTCTCCTTAGTCCCTATCCCATGTATATGGTTGCTTTTGATGATGCTAGTAAGATGGTGAATTTCTTAAGTCCCTATTCCCTATAAAGTGCATCCCATGTTCCCCCTTCCTTTATATTAATTATTGTGATTGAATAGTGAAAATTCCTTATCTCTTATCCCATAGAGTGTGTCCTAAGCCCCTAATCTCCTTAGTATTACTTGATGATAGTTGAACCACACTTTTTAACAAAGTATGTGCTTACGTATGCTATGAGGCTTGTTTGTGAAACCTTCGTATTCCCCATTCACCATGTTACATCTAGGCCCTAAGCTTGGGTCGTGACATATTAGCACAAGAGATCATCAAAGATATCAATAAAATAAATGATTGGCATAATGTGGTGGTCAAGCTGGATATGAAAAGGGCTTGTGATAGAGTCTCATGGGTCTATCTTACAAAGGTCATGAGGAGATTTGGCTTTGATGAAAAATTATCAACATGGTCTGGAGATTCATCTCTAGATATTAGTATTCGGTATTGATCAATGGTCAATCTTTTGGTTTCTTTGAATCAACAAGAGGTTTGAAACAGGCGAATCTTCTATCTCCTACTCTGTTTATAATTTCGACTGAAGTATTTACTAGAGGTATTAATAGGTTGAATAGCGATGAAGAGTTTAAAGAGTTATTATCACGCTTGGGGAGCGTACCCTTGGCATGGCCGACACTCAAAGACTATTGCTATTCCCTAAGCGAATAACTTAACCTCATCACATTCATTTAATCACAATCTATCAACGAAAGATTTAGTCATCAAGAGATAACTCAAAAATGAATAACTAAATCAAGAATTTAAAGGCCAAAGGACAATCAATCCATCTAATTCAATCCGAAGACTAATAAGAAAGAAAACTAGTTAAAAGGCAATATCTCAAATCATCATCAATCACTGTCTAGTCTATGAAGCCTCTATCAATGTTGTCTATATGGTGCCAATAACAGGTTTATGACCATCTCAAATCAAAATAAAAGCAAATCTAAACTTTAATAGCTAGATGATAGTAATATGAAAATCCTTCAAAAGCAAGAAGGTCTCACCAATCAACTGAATGCGAATAGATCCTCAACGATGCACCATTTGATGATCTCTAATACCTATCTTTGCATCATAAAATGATGTAAGTCCAAATGGACGTCAGTACGTAGAATGTACGAGTATGTAAAATGACAGAAAGAAATATGCATCAAGGTAAAATACTATCAACTGAGATAACTCAAGTCAAGAAAATAAAGAACTTGATCAAGATGTCATAAGTCTAAAGCAAGAGTAATGTTTGGATAGATACCAATCATATACAATCCAATCCAATCCAATCCATTCAAAGTACTGTCAAGATCTAGATAAGAATTTCTCTTATCTGACAATAATCAGTTATGAGTCAGTGATCCTACAACAAGTTCGTTGATGTTGTCACAATCGTTCAATACTTTGCCAGAGTAAAGAAGGAATCAACTAATCACGGATCCAACAATCAATCAAGTCTTATTGTTTTAGGACAATAAAATAGGAAAACATCCGACTTAACAATTCAATCATGCCCTACGTTTGGTGACGTAGTTATTGAGCTCGAGGTGGACTTACTCTTGCTCAATTTGGTGTTCGATACTCCTTCCAAGACTCAATTCTCATAAACTATCAATCCAATCAATGAGTCTCATAAGGACTCTTATCAATTCATCAATTCTGTCACAATCGAGCCTTTCTGCCTATCAACTATTCCATCAATTCTCAATCACAACTTTCAAAGTGGTTTAGACAATCATTTAAGAGAACTATCAACTTAGACCAATTATTTGAGTTCAATTTATAAGGACTCATAGGACCATCAAGTTCCATCAACACTATCATCAAGCTCACATCACAATCACAATCAACATTCATCGTGTCAAGGCTCTAGACTCATCCCTTAAGTTCATTCATGCAAATTTTAATAAATAAATTCTAGGGTTTATACTTAAAATAGGAGTTCAAATCATTTGTTCAAGAAACAAGTTCATAAAAACATATGTCATGAAATATTAAATAAAATATATATTATTCAAGAAAATTCTCAAGAAAACCTTCATAGAGATTCAATTCCTTCACAATCAATCTAACACAAATCTTAGGGGCACATGGAAGAACAATTCCATGCTTTAGGTTAGGATTACATACCTGAGATGAATGTTAATCGGGAAAAGAGTATTTTAGGAAAAATCAATTCTAATCTTAATTAATTTAAGAAAAACCAT
Organism: Solanum aculeatissimum; assembly: GCA_038996855.1. NCBI lineage: Eukaryota > Viridiplantae > Streptophyta > Magnoliopsida > Solanales > Solanaceae > Solanum > Solanum aculeatissimum. The sequence continues at coordinate 20,887 of JBCEWC010004556.1, forward strand.
TTTTTTTGAAAAATAAGAGAGTCACCACTTAATTTTTTTAAAGAAATTAAGAAAACTTAATTTTTAAGATTTAATAGAAAAATCCTAAAAAATTCAGAAAAAGGTAAGGATTCTAATTTTAATTCTGAGAAGTTAATTAACACTCAGAAATGGTTGCTAACGTGCAGTTGATCGACGATTAAACTTAATTGACTAATTATTAGGAAAATAACTTAAGACTAATGATATTTAAAAATCATTCAAGTAAAAAAAGTTAAAGGATTTAAAAGAAGTTAGAAAAAAATGGCTAAGTTTAAAAACAAGACTTAGAAAAGAAAAGAAAATCATTTCCAAAAATTGAATAGGTGTGGAAAAGAAGTTTCAAATGTATTTTAGGAAAAGACTTGGAATATTTTAACTTAAAAGATGACTTGAAATTCAAAGAAAAATATTTTTAGGGAAACAAATATTAATAACCCAATCTTTTTGAATACTAGAAATTGTCTAAAATGACTAAATACTAAAAGCAAGAATTGCTCAAATAATGAATCAACATAAATTAAATAAATAAGTTAGAGTTAGAGTTAACATCAAATAATTCAAATAAACACAAAAAATCATAACAAAAAATAAATTTGAACTTTGGGCTTAACCGGTCCAAATTCAACCTGTTCTATTAGAGAAAATTACATAGAATGTCCACCAAATGTAGTGGTCTTGATATTTTGCCCTCCATAAGAGAGATCTTACAAAAATATCTCATTTTTTACTTGAAGTTGAATTAAAGACATTTTTATCGCTCTACACCTTAAATATCTTTTAAAAAACTCTCTATGTTCAATTGCATCTCAATTTTTCTATTTTTCTCTTTCTTATTTTTCTTTTATTTATTATTTTTCTCCTTTGTTTCTTTGTCTTTTTTTTTAACTTCTATTTTTTTCTCTTTCTTTATTTTTTCTTAACTTGTAATTTTTCTCTTTTTTTTTTAAAATTATTTTTTCTCTTCTTTTTTTTTCTTTATTTTTTCTTTTCGTCTATTTCTATTTTTTTAAAATCTTGTCCATGGGGCGTAACTTGTAAAATTTTTGGTATATGTCTTGCCTTTAAGACAAAAATTATAGAATATCTCATAAATCAATACGTAATGTGGTAATGTCAAATCTTGACCATGAGGCTTGACTTGTTGTTTTGAGGTCCTTGGACAAACAAGTCTAATCTCTAAGGAAATGGAGTACCCCATAAATCAAAATAAAATGTGACATGAAAAGTCTTGCACATAGGGCTTAACTTGTTGTTTTGAAGTCCATAGACTAAGAGACAAAAGTTATATATATGATAAATCAAAACATAATGTAAAAGTTATATATATGATAAATCAAAACACAATATAGTTAAGTCTTGCCTATGGGCTTAAGTTGTTAAGTTCTTGGTCTAAGTTTTGCCTTTAAAGCAAAAGTTACAGAGCATCTAATAAATCAAGATATAATGCGATAGTATCAAACCTTACCCTTGGGTCTTAACTTGTTGTTTGGATGTCCTTGGACCAAGAGGCAAGAGTTATAGACCATGTAATAGTGTCAAGTCTTGCCCATAAGACATAATTTATAAAGTTCTTGATCTAAGTCTTACCTCTACGGCAAGAGTTATAGTGCATCTCAAAAATTAAAATACAAAAAACTGTGTCAACTCTTGCCCATGGGACGTAACTTATTCTTTAAAAGTTTTTATGCCAAACACTACCTCTAAAATAAGAGTTATAAAGTATCTCGTAAAATTTCAAACCTCATATATTTAAAATAATAAATATGAAAAAAATTATCTTGAATCTTGGCTTGAATTTAGAAATTATTTTATTTAAAATAAATATAAAATATATAAAATAAATATTATTTATAGCTCCATAATTAAAAAAAAGAAAGATAAAATAAACATAAGAAAAAAATAGAAAAAACAAAAGAGAAAAAGAAAGAAATAAAGAAAAGGAACAAAATACTAACAAATAAAAAAGAAAAAAAAATAGTGTAAATCCTTGCCTATAAGGAAGGTCTACGAGGGTGAAATAACGAATTCTTGCCCATAAGGCAGGTCTGCGTAAAATAATGGGTCCTTATAGTTGAGGAGCAATTTTGTCCAAAATATATTCTTAAAGGAATGGAGAGTATTTTTGCAAAGTCACCATTATTAGGGGCATTTTATCAAGACCATCCCCTTTTAGGGGTATTTGTGAACATAACCCGCTCTATTCTAGCAAGATAAAAAAAAATTATTTGGGTCTGTTTAGTCCACTTCCTGCTGCTGCCAAAATTGGGACTTTTAGCCCTTCTCCAACCTATATATTAGTAAAGTATATACACTGTATATTAGTGTATATACCCCACCTTCTATCTGCTTTGCACCTGTAAACCCATCATTTAACGTTGCTGGACTTCCCCTGTCAATAATTCAGGCTTTCGGCTCATTTCACCTCTGTATATATTCACTGTATATTAGGGTATACAGGTGTATAAGGGCCTCTTCTTGCCTCACATGACCTGCAACCAGCTTCCTAGGTCCTGCTTGGGCCTTCACGACCCCAAAAAATATAAGGTGGGAGCTCTAAAGGACTCAGATAGATTTCACATATATCAAAATAGAAATACGTAAGTAATCTGCTCATCGAAAATCAAATAAAAATACAAAGGCACTGCTAAAGAAAAGAGAAACTTAATGTGCACGCCAACATGTAAATTAATATTACATCATGCCAAATAGTAAGACTATTGGATAGGTTAATGCCTCAAAATACTAGAGGGAGACTTACTAATGAGGCAAGTTTGTTAAACCAAATAATAACAAAGCATTTTCATGCACTTTGTCAGATTAAAAATGGACTCACATGGGTTCTAGTTCCTCAGAAAGTCAACAATGACCCATGATTTATATTAACAACTAGATAAGGTTCCCGTGCTCCACACGGGTGTTCGATGTCCCTATTTGTTTCACATACTAACTACTTTAAACAACTTTTAACTTGATAATGTTCAACTAATTTAAGCAAACATATAATAAGAAAGTTCAAACAATTAAAAGAATTAGGTAAAATTTATTTAGTAATTAAACTCAAAAATTTATAATATCACATTTTGACAAAAACTCATTTACATTGAGATCACAAAGCATTCTTTAGAAAGATCCAACAAGATAGTCCAGCTCTATGTGCAACACCAACACTCCAAGTAGATCCGAACATAAAGAATGGTGACAACAACAGTAAAGCTGTCATCTCCTACTTGACACCAACATAAAAATATTGGACAAATACATATAACATAGGGTCTCTGTCTCATGATAATTTTTATTTTAAAAAGAAAAAAATGACCATAAAAGGTAAATTTTCAATATCGATATCATACCTAGATCAATTTAAAGCTTGTATTATGAGCGGTTAATGATTGATATTTACACTTGGAAAGATATTTCTTGCAAAAATGTAACAAACTTGGGAAATTGATTCTACTTTTAGTAGCCATATTTAGTAATGTAAGCTGTTAATTTCTTATCTTTTTCAAGTGTCTTAAGTATTCTTTTTCAAGCCACTTTTGTTGTCATGACAACATGTTCTTGCCTTTTCTGTTGTCTCCCTCTTATTTTTCTGCTTTCCTTTTTTTACATATATAAAATAAAAACTGTAAAACAAGATTTACATCAATAGGCAATAGCTATCATAAAATTCAAAGAATCACATTAGAAATGTTATACATAGAACCAAATAAAAATCATAAAAAAATAAAATCGACGGCATACTTATTGAAATTCAAAATGGCAGAAAAAGATATCATATATCTCTTATTATGAGAGGGCTGTTGCAAAGACGCCTTCTTGAATCGAAGACATAACAAACACCAACCCTCCCATGACAAAATATGAACAAAGATGCTGACATATCAGAAGGCAGTTGAGAAGAACAAAGATGGATGAGAGGTAATTGAAATTATATTGGCAAAAGATGAATAAAGATGTGGAGAGGTGTATGAGAGCCACCTGTAATAATATTCTCCTAAAGACAAAGGATGAATAAAGATGTGGAGAGGTGTATGAGAGCCACCTATAACAATACTGAAAACAGGACAATTAATTATAATTACTAAACTATCCTCTGGAAATTAAAATTTGACGGGGAAGGTACCATATTGATACCAACAAAGACACTCGCTCTTCTGTATAGGTATAAATGGGAAAACAAGATTTTCAAAAGGAGTAAGATATATTAGAATAAGTGAACCTAAAGAAGACTAATACAATGATTTCAACCCAAACAAAGGAGCAAAAACTCATAACAAAGAAAAAGAATGCTAAATGAACGTGTTAGAATAAGTAAACTTAAGACGAACAAATTGATTTAAATATGGACTATTTTAAATAACATATATACTATGCAGACTAACACATTTAGTTGATAAAAATCTTGGAAATTAGTAGTATAGAAAGAGTTTCATCCCATTAGGCAAATTCGAACAACCTGATAGCCATAGTTTATAGATTTCATGTAGAGAAAGTATGAGGAATTTTTTGAACTCAAAAGGACATGAATTTATCGATTCTTCAAGAACTGAAAACAGGTTCAAATGAGTTCCTACCATGTTGAATGCAAAGAAATCAAGCTTGCAAGTATAGAATCACACACAAAATCTATGAATTCACAATGAACAACCTAAATACTCATGTTCATGGTAAAACTGATTCATTCATATATAGTTGACAACATAATGGGAAAGGAAGGAACATCAAACATTGAACACTAAAATCGACATGATGATGAATCAAATGCATAAAAAATCAGACATTTTGAAAGACATTATTAGGAAAAGTAGTATGGTTTTATAAAAGGAAGATTTTTGAATCAAAGGGCAATTAGACTCTAGTCTTATGCTTCAAAAACACAATATTCGGCAAGGCTAAAAAGATAATTCTTGCATCAACATTAAGATTATATATTGAAATCATTTGTGAATAACTATACGGAATACCTCAGAAGCAAAAACAACGCTCAGAAGGAACAATGTCAAGATATTATATTGAGCATGTCTCTATTTAGGAAAAGCAGCAACATGTAAAAGGAAACTCAGGAATAGGACCGAACTCATCATATATTCAATGTTAAAGAAACACAACCAGGTATTACCTTTTCGAAGGTAGCAAACTGGGATAATAATAAGCCGATGAAGCTTCAAACGATGGTTCACCACTATAATTCGAAGCAAGAATAAGAATTCGAGAACTTCTGACCACAAACTGTAATTCCTAATATTTAGCAATTCTTTGTGTTTAGAATTGAGTAAAGACCCTTTCTGAAGCTAGGCGTTCGACCCTTTCACAATGAATAAAAGGGGTATTTATAGGAAAATTTTAGGGTATTTTGGGAGAAAATTGGATGGAATCTTTGAGAATATCTCAAATTCAAATCCCAAAGCCTTATCCACATGCTCCTAACCAATTGCAAATTGCTCCACTTCAAAGAAATTTTAATCAATCTGGTCTGTCGATACAAGGGAGAGAACAAACGAGGAAGAAGATGGTGACACCTGGTCTTCAACGACGAGAGAGGAAGGGTACAAAGGTGTCGCTTGTGGCTGCTGGTCGTTGGGTTTCTGGTGAAAATTGAGGCAATGGTGCCTGTTGAGTTTGGAAATTAAATTAATCAAGGGCCAAAGTGTACACTTTTAAAACTTAGCAACTACTTTATTTAACTTTTAAAACTTAACAACTACTTTATTTTTTAAAAAAACTTTTACAATTTAAAATAAAATTCAAAAACAAATACATCTTTTCAACATCAATTCACCCCCTTCAACTCCTTTTTCTCTTTTTTTCCCCTAATTTCTCTTTTCTCTTCTTCTCTTTCCCTCCCGACGGTTCTTCATTCTTCTTCCTCTTCGTTGTGTAGCAGTTAGGGTTTCCGTTTTGTTTTCGTCGTCCGTCGTCCCTCCACCAGTGTCGGCATTGCTCTGCTCGTCGGCGTCTCATTCTCCACCGGTGCAGTCCCCCATCGCAGGTAAGGATTTTTTTCTATGTGGTTTTGGTTTATGTTTTTGTTGTAGAAATGATTATTTAGTTGTAGGAAGATGAAAAAATATGTAT
>JBCEWC010004557.1:0-26978 GCA_038996855.1 Solanum aculeatissimum
TTGCAAAACTTGTCATGATCTTATCTTGTCAATGCAATAGGAGTAGCCCATCTAATAGCTTATCATATCAAGCCTTGAACTTATCATAACAGAGTGGTGCAAGTACACAGAGTGCTCATAGAGCATTAACAGAGAGACTATGTGATCACAAGCCTTTACTTAACTTATCATATCAAAGGTTCATCAAAATGTTTCATCAAACCATAACCATGCATATCCCATGAATGAAGTTCAAGATCATGGGTAGTGGAATTCAAACTTAATTTAACAATTTGAAAGATAATAGTTCATAAAACATGTAGAAATCCATTAATAAATCATAATACAAGTTACCCATGCTTTGTTAAATCATGAAATTGAACATGCATGTTGAACAATAAGGGTTTCATAAATCACCCATGAAATCAAGTGTAAAATCATGTTTATATCACCTAACAAACTACAACACTCAAGTCCCAACACTAATATACAACAATATTGAAAGAACTCATAATTAATTGAAAACTTTGAAATCAAATTTAAAGGGTTAAGGTTCTTAGGATCTTTAAGGATGAAAGAGGATCATTGAATCAAGTCCCACATACCTTAATTTCACCAACTAACCAACAAGATCAAACTTAATCAAGTCTTCTTCCCCAAATTCTACAAGCTAGCTTCAATGGAGGACAAGAGAGTCTTAGAATCTTAAGAGAGTGTATAGAAGAGTTTGAATGGATGAATGAGGGTTTGGGGAATGTTTTAGGGGTTTAGGAGACCTTAGGGGACCAAAAAAGGGGCTTAAGGGAATGTTAAATCACAAAAATACCATTAATAAAATGCAACATTCCTGAACTAAGCAGTGTCAAATGGAAGCTACAGCGCCATCTAACAGTGAACGGCCCGCCAACCCCCACCGTCAAACAATACTTAGAAACTTTCTCAAGCGCGAACTTTCGGAGGACTTTCTGTTACACTTCACGAAACACTTGACGGTCCTTTCAAGGTGTGATAGTCCATGTAAGGTACCGTTCAACCATACTTAGCCTCCCAAAATTCAGCCTTGGCATGGCCAAGCTACTGCCTCACTTCACGAGCCAGTACACGGGCCGTCTAGGTCAAAACGGATGGTCCAAGGTCTCGTTGACTTAGAGTTGGCTTAGGGGTGGTTCGAGGGCACCCCTAGCTCACTGGAACACTTAAAGACACCCTTGACGAGCTGTACAAAGTTTCACGGCCCGTGGCCCTGTCCTTGGTCACTTTTCTGAGCCTATCTCCAATGGCTTCCGAATTTCAGACAGTCTCACTGTTTGGGCCTTATCTCCCTCATCCGAACTCCAAATTGAGTGAAACCAGTTATGTTACAAATATAACTCAAAGAGCTTCAATTTGATATCTATCATCGCTCATGGTTCATTCCACATCAAACGTTATGACTGTTTGAAGTACACTGCCAAAACTGTCCCTCTAGGCGACTAACTAGCTCAATTTGCATTTGGCCACTTAAACTCAACCTGTGGTTACCAAAAATCAACCATGACTTTTAGTATATCATAGAATTCCAACCATAAGTATATTTCAAAAAATTTTGGGTTGTTACAAATAACATGTTTATAGGGAGTAATATGAAGTGCATGCAAGATACCACATTATAACTAATATGTCCATTCGAGTTAGTTCTCACAATATACAAGACATAACAATTGATCCATTCCAAATTATAGTCAATTCTCTAACCCACAAATGACATTCAATAGTAATATCTCCAACATTTACTATGATCAAGCACAACATGAACGACAATCCATATTCATATATCAAGGGGATTCTTAATATCAAATCACATATCCAACTCTAATATTCACTTTTACATCATTAGGGAATTTTCACAATTTAATTCAATTCTTACATTTTACCAAGTTCAATCATCCAACAACAATTGTCCGATCATTCTAAGCCACAAAATAAAGGAAATATAATGTTCAAGTAGGATTAACAAGGTTTAGGAATCCACTTGCCTCAAACAATAGCCAAATCAAGAAAATACCAGAGTTTTCCCCTCAGATTCGCATAAAAAAATATCACAATCTAGTCAAATACAGATTCACAATCTCAATACGAAGCCAATAACACTAATATCAAGCAATTCAAGTGAAAAAGGCAGAATGGTCCAAACATTTCATACCAAAAAGGTTTTCGAAATCTAAAAATTATTACATGAAAATGTTTCCTTAGTAGTAAGGAATTCAATGATGAAAACCATTTTGACAAAGGAGCTAAAATAAACTCATAATCATCATTTTTTTATCAAGAATCGATATCCAAAACAAATCTCAATTTCTCCAATTAAAAATCCCCAATTTCATATTAAACTCACAAATTAATCAATGAAAATTGAAGAAATGAATTAGAAATACATTATTCGACAGTTTCCCCATGAAAAATTACTTCAAAATCGTTCACCCTGAGCTCAAAATGTTAACAATGGAGGAAAAATGGGTGAAACCTGGCTTTCAAAAATTTAATACTATTTCAGGCATCCAATACTCCGTCAACACAGGGAGAAGTTACGAAAGCAGAGGGTAACTCGGTCAAACATCTGTGATTGTAGATTGTACAACATCTAGGGCTCTGCGAACGCGGATGGGGGCTCCGTGAATGCAAAGTTCAAATCGGGCTGCACTAGATTCTGAAAAATTAACTATATTTCAAAACTCGGAACGGACCCCAGGATTCTTTCAGAACTGATGCAGACAAACCAAATATGTATCACGACTAGAAATGATGTTTCAGATTCAATGAAACTATCAAAATTTGATTTCGAGGTCTCCTTGACCTGGAACTCGATAAAGCTCATTAAAATTAGTTAAAAACTTGAATATCCAAAATAACCTCGAAAAAATATAAATTACAACGAGACTATTCCTAATGTTAGTTTCACCATCCAAAACCACTGGAACTGTTGAAATTGTTATTAGAACTTTCGAACTCTGAATGTTGACTAAAGTCAAACTACGGTCCGAATTCAACTAAAAATGAAACTTTAGGTCCAAAATCTTTGTTTTAACTCCAAATTCTATTCTATTAGTTCTCTTATACCATATTTTGCATTTCAGAGCTAATGGAATAGATGGAATCACATTTCAATTCCCGAAACTCAAGATGATCTCAAAACTCAAAATTTCAAACCTTAAGCCTTTAAAAACTCTTTCTTTAGCAAAATTTCAACTTTTCTCAAGGTTTTCGAAATTCATCTTTTTAACTCATCCAAAAATGACTCATAGCAACTTTCAGAAAGGGCAAAATGATAATTTAACTAAAAATAACCTTAGGGTCATTACAAGGGAAGAAGAAAAATTAAGAAAATACCTCAAATGAAGGTCTCCTAACAATGTCCAAGCACACCAATGCATAGGTACAAACTTTCAAAACATGTTGGACTTTGAATCATCAAAACGGAGTCTCCGAGCTTTAGTTATATCATTTCAAAGTTGAGGGAATAAGCTGAAAAATGGGTTTTGAAGGACATACGTAGCCTGGAATTAACCCTCGACGAATGCGGAGGATCTTCTGCGAACATGGGGAACAAGCCCAGCAACAGTGTGCAAATGCGGAGAATAACTTGGTCTGCACTAGAATAGCAAAAGCCAAATTTTGGTTTTGATGTTCTAAAATCATTCGAAGTTTTGTGAATGCAAACCATATGAGAAGTTTGATTTTAAAAGACATTACAGACTCAACAGTGCAATCAAAATACTCGGTGGAGGTCATTTTGACAAAAAGTGGGTCACACATTCAAGCATCATTTTAAATCAAAATTCACCAAAGAGCTCGGAATGAGATTGGAAGCCTCGAGACATGTATGAAAGGTCATTTTACACCAAAGTCTATGTGCTAGAGCTAATCACACTGATGGACTTCTCATTCGCGCATGATTTTCAAGAATGTTGATCAAAGTCAAACTTGGGCCAAAGTTTAAAGGCTAAAATGCCTAATGGCATAAACTTGCACTAGTTATCTTGAGAACCAAGCTTCCCACACTCCTAGCCTAAATTTATTATTTTTGAGCTGATGGAACCATCAAAATTGCATTTTGAGGATCTCGTCCTAGAGTTTTGACCGAATTCAACAATTTAAACTCCAAGGAATTTAAAATACAAAACAGGCATAAAAACAAATGACGATCAGCCAGGCAATCAAACTTTTATTGACAACAAATCATAAATGTCTTAGGATTGTTATCAAAAAGCTCTAAATGCTTAATAGATTGAGAAGTGAAGAAAATGACCTGAAAAGGTCATTACAATTCTAGAATAAAAGTTCTTGAGTGAGAATCTAAGGAATATAACTAGAGGGGTAATTTTAGAAAAATGAAGTTAGAAATATTTAGAAAAGAGTAATAATATTCCTCACTAGATTCTTTTATCATCATCTATAAATATTGGTGGTTCATTTGAATCGTAGTTGTGCTAAACCAAAAAGTTCTTTACTAAAGAGTGAATGCTTAAGTAAGCAAGTGAGAAACAATAGATAGCAACAAACAAGGTTGCTAGAATGAGAGAAAAAAAATATTTTGAATGTAGAGAGTTGTAAGGTTAAAACTGGTCCTCACATTGAATTAACGAGAATAAAATTCATGTCGTGAGCAACCAATAGTTCCCAACAATATTAGATAAATTAATTCACATTGTGAAGTAATTGAATGACTAGAACAATATGAAGAAAAAGGTTATGTAATGCCATGATAATAGATATGAAACCAAACAAAATGATGATTTCAAATCAAGAAAAGAATAAAACATGCAATTTAATACTGATAATAATTTCTAAATAAAATAAAATAACATTAGTTCTAGCAATCAAAGTCATACGAAATAAAATAGTCTCCACAAAAATAAAAGATGCAATTTTCACTTGATAAATTAACTTTTTTCATTGCAAATAGCTCTTATGAATATTATAACTGATTGACTCGAAAATATTGGATCCTCATATTGGTGATTTGCTGGAATAATTTGTTATTCTAGAAATCTAGACACTCCAGTTGCTACCACCTACATATGTGAAATTAAATGTGTGATAAAATATGTTTTAAAAAAATTACATCAATAATAAGTTATAAAAAAAATTAGGAAAATTTTTTCTTATAAAAATGATTTATTTTACTTTTAGGCAAATATTGATTTCTTTCACAATTTTTAGCTTCATCTATATCTATATCTATATCTATATCTATATCTATATCTATATCTATACTACCTTAAAAGTATGAACTCAAAAAATTTAAAGTCAAATTACTAAAATACCCTTATTACTATCTATCTAAATATTCTATTTATTTTTTTAAAAAGAATACCCTACAAATAGAACAATCTATATCAGATGCCTATTCATAAGCGACATAAGCCTTTGCATGTTTCTCTTCGGAATAGTTACGACTATGCAGATATAAGATCCTCTTACAAATTACACCCAACCTCACTTTTTTCTGATTGTGAAGGATTGGTCAGTCCAACATTTGGAACAATCACGTAAAGATCTACGGCTCTGGCTCTCGTACATGTCGTATCCGTGGTAATCCTCATCCAACTATTAAAAAATATGTACTCATGATGTACTGCGGATAATGTTTCTGCAGCAATACCAAGAAAATTGGCTTCATTAAGCCACATTTAGCCGCATGTTTACCACTATTTTCCACTTTGAATAATTAAGTATTATAATTAGGATTTGCGTCTCCAACTTTGCCAACGGGCTAATTAAAATTTATGGTTGACCACTTGGTTTATTTTCCCTTGCTACTTGTTGGTTCCACTGACATAGAATTTTCTTTTACTATTTTTATCCTTCATCTTACTTACAATGCGTTTTTCCTAGCCATTGAAAGGCCACAAATACTTTATTTTGAGGAGATTTTTTTCTTTAAATAAGTATTTGTTCAATTGTTGAAGCAGTTTTTGAAAATTATGATCAAATTAATTCTAAATTGATTAAGTTAGTAGAACACTAAACTCTTTGGGACTCTACAATTACTCTGACTCATTTGTTGAGATTCCTTATTTGCTTCCGTCATCTTTCTCGACTTTGGTATGTTATTGATATTTTAATTCTTTATTATCTATTTTTTTATAATTGTGCTTTCCATAATTTAGGTTGTTCAAGAAACATATAGTTCATACTATGATGTGATGCAATTGATTTTCTGTTTTTGTTAAGTATATATTTTATCTACTGCCTTAGTTTGATGATTTTTATTTTTTATTTTACTTTATTCATTGTTAGTTTTTATGTTATGTTATTCTATTAAAACTTCCATTTCAGGACTATCCTTTCTACATCATTTTCTTTTATTATTTATGTATTCAACTCTTCATAATTTTTAAAAGTTATTTTAATTCACCATTACTTATAGATGTGAAGACAAAAAATGTCAATAGGATAATAACTATCTTAATGGTATCTCGCTATCTCCACATGTTAATGGTAAGATTAACATATGTGCTATCTTTTCAAACCCTCACACGTGAGATTTTGCTTGATAAGTTTTGTACTTTAGTACCTAATAATCTTTTGCCACATTACGTATATTGTCAAAAAAAATAAATAATAAAAAATCAAGACTTTCTACCATGTATATACAATGCATTAACAAATTACAAATAGGAAAGGGACATAAAACTTACTCTCGGCGCAGAAGTAAAAAATCCTTTATACCACAAAGAAAGTAAATATTAGTGGATACTGAAAAGGAAGAAGAATCAACTATAAATACATTAAGAATTACATAATCTTAAGTGAAGAAGTTTCTAGCACTTAATTTCTACGTCTAAATGAAGGCATTTAGATCCCATCGATTTTGTACGAACCAATTACTTCTTTGGGGAGCTCATTAAGATTAAGGAAATTTTTGTTATCCTTTGTACAACTCCATTTAGCCAAAGCATCCACAAAATTTTATTAGTTTTGCTTCTTTAGTAACTTCGATAATTGTCTAAAACTTGACAAATATTGTTTAAGCATATTAACAATGAGTAAGGAGTCACATTCGAAAATAATATATGTAAAACCATTATCCTTATATCACGATAATGTATTTTCAATATTAGGAGTGTCAAATGGGTGGGTTGGGTTAAAATTGGGAATGTTAAAATGGGTTGGAAAAGAAATTGGGTCAGGTTATGACCGCCAAAATTTACTTTGAACTCAAACGGGTTGAGTTTGTATTATTTTAATTGATGATAAAAATAGTCAAGTATATTATTAATTATTTCCTCAATTCTCCTTTACTTGTCCACTTTGAACTTATGCATTTTTTAATCAACAATAATTAATATGAGTATTACATTTGATCCAAGAAAGGTTCATCACACCCCATGAGTGTGATGTAGATAACCTACTACAATACAATCATTAGTGCTTACTTACAAGGTTAGTAACAGAACCACATGTATTTAAGGATGTCAATTGACACACTTCTAGGATAAAATTATATTGTTTAGTAAGGTTAAAAAATTTCTATGTATATGTACTATAGATTGGCTCTTCTTGGCTTCTTAGTGTATTTAATCACTTATATTTTGATATCTTTTAGTGAAAATTTGAGCTCCTCTACTAGCTACTGCTTGAACTCGTGACCTACAAATCACACAGAGATAAACTTTAATAATTCACATTGATAATTTATGAAAAAAAACTTGTATTCCATATAAAATTATTTACTCAATATTTTTTGCTTAATATTGAAAGTATTTAGAAAATATATAATCCATGACTCACACGTGCAAAGCACGTGCGGAAAAACTAGTAATACTAAAAAGGGCAAGCTCGATGCACTAAAGCTCCCGTTATGTGCAGGGGCTGGGGAAGGGGCCCGACCACAACGGTCTATTGTACACAATCCTACCTTGCATTTCTACTAGAGGTTATTTCCAAGGCTTGAAGTTGTGACCTTCTGGTCACATGACAACAACTTTACCAGTTGTTCCAAGGACTCATTTGATTTAAAAGAAAAAAGATATTAGTGTTATAATCAAAATTAATGTAAAAAGAGATAAAATTTAATGTCACATCCTATATGGATATATAATCCAAAATATTGATTCAAATTTATAAGAATTTTAGTAAATATCACCAATTTATAAACTCAAAATAAATATGATACCAAATTTGATCGAAGCACTAACCTAATGATAAAACTCCCTATCATATTCATTGGGTAGGTCTACAGCTGGAGGTCGAAGATTCTGAAAGAGACGATCCATATCAGTGAAATTGGAATAATTATCACATAGTTTCTTCTTATTTTGATCACTTTTTGCTATATCACTCTTATATGATGTTGTCACTATATTGCTTGGATGAGACGTACTTGGTTCAATAATGTTGTTGAAATTTAGCATTTATTGTTTCCAAATCATCATTAGTTGCATTTTCAATATTAATATCAGACATTGTTTTCCTACCTGAATCTGTTGTTCCATGCGGCACATTGAGATCTAGGCCTCCTTGAATTTGATTTGGAATATTTTCTTGAAGATGAGCCATTGCTTCATATTTTCTAATGTCACTTCTTTGTTGAGAACCACTTAGACATGTGTGACCTGATGGGCGACGACTATATTTGCGCTCTTCTGGATGTCTCCATTTATTGATACGATATTTTTGAGAGGTGTTAAATAAAATAAATTAAAAGGAGAGTCAAACCATGAATATATATGATTAATTATCATTTGAAATGATTGAAGTCATTTTTAATTTTAAAAAGAATATATTTGGTGTTTGATAATTTGTGAATGATAAAACTCTTTTAAATAATATGAATTAAAGATTGATAATTATATTATATCAATGAAAGGTCATTACAAAAAAAATTAAATTAGCAATGAATAGTCAATTGTTGTTACTAAACATGTAACAAAAATCTGTCACTGATCTTCTTTAATTGGCAAGTGTTTTGATAAGACTTTCTAATACTTACTAGCAGAAGTAATATGAAATTAATTTTTTAATTGTGCTTAAGATATACAATTCTAATTAAGATAGTTAATTGTGCTTAAAATATACAATTATAATTAAGATAGTTGTATTAAAAAAACTCCTCACAATAGTGTTTGATTAAAATTATTTTCAAGAAAATATATTCTAGTAATCAAGCATAAGAAAATAACTATCCAACAAATATAAATTTTTAAAACTAACTTTCTGCATACCAAACACATACAAATTTATAACTTAAGAAATTTTAAGAATGTACCTGGAGATGGCTTGAGACCTGCAGTCTTGTAAGACCAGACACATTCATCAGATCTGCAATGTTTTTAGGATAACATTCTGCATGTTTCATAAAAATATAATTTAATTTAATAACTATAGCATTCTCAAATCGAGCTGAGGTACATGTAAATACATAATCATTATGCTTTTATTTCCAATAAGATGATGTTTTCTATAAGTAAGAATTCTTAATTCTCATATCACTCCGTAGAAATGAATTGTAAAATATTAAATTGATAGTAAAGTAAACTTACTTCCTTCACCAAGTTATTGCACAGTTTTCATGAATTTTACATGAAGATCCGCGGTCCATTTTGTGCAATTCCTTCGCCCTAACAACCTTAGTACTGTTTTGACTTTTGCCTTCATTAGTCTCTTTTCCATTTTTTCTTCTACTCTTTCTTCTCAACTTGCATTCTCCATTCGATAAAATAATATTTTCAACCTCATGATTGTTATTGCTTTGCTCTTCAATATTAGGCACATTAACATCATCAACATTCATCGGAGATCCATCTTTTGATTCTTTCCTCGCTTTCTATTTTTGTATTTTTTTCCCGAATACAAATTGCCAAAAGTATTTCACAATTTCCTCATTAAATAACCTTTTAATAAAAAGACTACTTCCCTCTCCCAAAACCTTCTATGCTAAAAGTTCATTGTGTTCATCACATACTACTGCATAATTATTTCAAAAAATAATCAATTAGAGTTGAATTATATTTACATTATGTAAATAGGTAATTTCATGCATATTCATTATTTTTATTAAAAAAAATAATGTAAAAAATAATCATTTATTATATACTTAATATAATAAAAATAAAAATTAGTCTCAAATAATTTATGTCATTAAAGAACAATAAAATTATTATTGTTTATAGTTAATAATAAATTTTACCAAATTCTATTATCTCCAAACAATTTAACTAACATCTTAATGATAAATTATTGTAATGACCTATCCTCGTCTTTATGGATAGGTTAATGGGAAAAGAAATTGGGTGAAAAAACTTTTGAGTAGTAACTTAAACTTTTTGACCATAGGCTATACTAGAATGATATATGAGTCAGGTGAGATTCGGGAACATTCATTAAAGTATTGGGGGTTTCATCTTTCAAGGTGATAGCCAAAACAATAAGGAGCTCGTACGGCTTTACAAAATCAAATTTAGGGGAATAGAACTTTTCTACTTGATCTCAGCACAAATAGAATATCAAGGTTTGAGAGTCTTTTGCAAAATGACAGTTTGGGACACAAAGCCCGAGTTTTTGACACTATGCAACCTACCATTAAATGGGAGAGTTCCCACTAGGAAAGTGTGTAATGACCTTGAAGGTCATTTTTTACTTTTTTAGAAAAGTTACCATTTTATCCCTCTCAACAGCTTCCCCGAGTTATATTTGAATGGTTTAGAAAGTTAATTTTTGTAAATCTTGTAAAAAGTTGAGTTTTTACTAAAGAAGTGAGTTTTGGAGGCTTAAGTTTCCAAATTTAAAATGTTTTAGTCATTCGGAAATTCAAGTGTCAAAATAAAATTATGTTGATGTCATCAGTTTCAAAATATAAAAATTAGTCTAGAAGAGTTGGAACCAAATTTAGAGTTGTTGTGTGGATTTTAGGTCTGGAGTTTAAAATCTAGTTAATGTTTGACTCAAGTTTGACTTTGGTCAACATTTTGAGTTTCGATGCTCAGATTGAATTTCTGATGGTTCCAGTAGTTATGAGAGGTAATTTGAGTTTTAGAATGAGTTTCATCATAATTTTTAGGTGTTCCAGTTGCATTTTAGCTTTTCAAGTGACCAAAAGTAATTTAGCTTCAACTTATCAAATTTTGAGTTGAAGAGACCTCAAATTCGAGTTTTGACGATTCCATTGAGTTCAAAACATTAAATTTAGTAGGGTTGCATATCTGATTTGTGTGTGTTAGGATCTGAATGAATCTTGAGGGTCCATTTCGTGATTTTTATGTTGCTTGCAATTGTTGATATCTAGTTCTATGTTTACTCATTCGCGTTCAAAGCCCTGAGCTTCATGATCATGAAGTACAATCAGTTTGTTATCGGAAGCCAAAAAAGTATGTTTTTGTAAAAACCTAACTAAATGTGCTCAAAATGGAAATTTGATAGTATGGTCAGCTTCGAAACGTAAAATATAGCCTGAAATGACCTTTTATCGAATAACGAGGGCTTCCGATTTTATTTTTACCCCTTAGTTCTTTTAGCTAAAGTTAGACAGAAAAAGGTGGGACCCTCATTTTTTTCATGAGAATCTTCGTTGGAAAATTTGACCACATTGTTGGTTCTAGAATGTTGAAATTCATATGGTTATATAGCTCGTTTGCGAAGGTCAAAGTCCGAACGAGCCCAAAACGATGAAAAAAGAGATTGGAAGCTTGCTGAAAAGGAGGAGGCACGCGGCTAATTATGGGGGTGGTTGGCACGTGGCATAGTCAGGCACTACCATGTGGCACAGTCAGGTGCTGCCACATGGCAGAAACATGTCACCCCATGCATGTGTATATATATGTGAGTTCAAGTAAAGTATATATACATTTTTCTCTCAACTTCATCCGGCAATAACTTTGGCATTTTATATCTGATTTAAGCGATTCAAATGGTTAAGTTGTATAGATATTTGCGAGGAATATTGTGGTGGTGTCAAATTTAATTTTGGCATGTATTTTGAGGCAAATTTGTTGTTTCAGCTGGTTACTTTTCTGAAAATGTGTGAAAATTTTACATTTCAATAGCTCTGTCGATTCTTGTTGAAATTAAGTAAAATTTGAGTCTAAGTTGTTATACGTTCCGTGAGAAATGTTGTGGTATGCTTGGATTTCATTAAATTTAGCCTTTATAAAATTTGATCAAGAAAGTTTTGAAAGAAAATATTTTTTGGTAAAAAATTTAACTTTATTTTTAAGTCGTTTCTCGAACTTCTGGGGTCCATTTTGGGCTAATATTCTGGCTATTGACTCAAGGTGATATGAGGAGCATTTGACGAGGATGCATTTGGGATTTTGGGCGTGGACCTTACTTTTCCCATTTTAGGCCCAATTGTTATCATTTCACCCGATTTTTAAGATGTTACAACCAATGTGTATTGACCTCTTATGAAATATATTTTAACAGTTGAGCAACGTCGAGAAGTGATCAGGAGGAGAAAAACTCAGCTGGATTGATTCGGGATGCGAGACATCGACTGTTAGGTAGGCTAGGCTCTCTCTAAACCTTAGACTAAGTTAAAATATACGCATATTTGAGCTGGAATATATAGAAATATACTATTTATGGATGAATTGTGGAACATGTGTTGTATATGGCAAGGTTTGCTCTGTGTATGTATATATGATGATATGGTATGGTGGTTGTTTTACGGAGGGTTGTGTTAGCGGTAGGTGTTATATTTGCTGCGTTCTGGCACTATCAGACTACGAAAAGGCCTAAAAGGGGTTGGTTGTGCTAAGAACATGTGACAGGTACGTACAATTAGCTTGACTCTTGCTTGTATATATGCGTGGACTGAGGCTACTGAAATCTAGCTTATGAGGCTACCAAGTGCTTACATGATACCTTGTGCATTGGTTCTAGTATCTATATCTGATTCTAGGGGCTCTGGTTGGTTAGGATATATATATGATGCAGTTGTGGTTGTCTATATCTATTTTGAGTACTTGTGGATGTCTAGATTATGGTAGAATTTCTTGATTAAATATGATTCTGCATTTCCCTGTGACTTATATGATCTAGTATACTGTTGTTATCTATTATGTACCTTTGTTATTGGCTAATTACTAGAGAAACACACCACGTTCTAGGAACGGTTATAGTTGTACTCCTAAGAGACCTTATGGCCTATGATACAAGATGTGTTACTACTGAGCCACTAGCAGGTTTTAGATGGGAGTGTGACCCTATTAGCGAGGTGGAGGTTATATCCTATGGGACTTCTAGGGCTATCTGTGATGAGACACTAGTTATATGGGTTAGTCCTAGGGACTGGCACCCTTTGTAGCAACTTGGCTATGATATGATTCTAGGTAAGTGACATCCTTTTTATTGTCTAGCCTCTTGGGACTTAGCTTAGGTTAAATCGACGCTGCCCTATAAGTCACTTTACAGGGGGAAAGGGCCTAGTAAGGGACGAGTATGGGCTAATTCCATGGGACAAGTATGTGTTCTGACTTGACTCATATCTTTATGGGTGCATATTCTGATGCTACTGAGATAAGTTGGCTGTGAGACTATTTATTGATTGTATGTCGTACTGTGACATAGTTCTGGTATAGATATGACTCTACCGGATTGGATTATGTGAGATACCTATGTGATGATTATCATTGCCTATGTTTACTCTGGGCACTTGGGGCTGATAAGGTTATGGTATACTTGGCTGTAGTTGGGCATGACTCTATAATGACCTGTGACATATACACTCTGATCTACTGTTAACAGTTGTTGCACACTAGTTCTTTCTATCTAATGTTGCGGTATCTGTTGTATCTGAGAGAGGTGCTAGTTACAGTTGTGTGGATTGGATTGCATGAGATACCTATGTTATGATTGTCTTCACCTACGTCCACTCTGGCATGATATGACTTTGGAGTTCTGGATCTAGATAGACTGGATGAGTGAGTGACTATTATGATATACTTCGAGACCTAGATGATGCACCCTGTTATCTGAATCTCCAGTGACCACATCCGAGTGTTTGAGACCCCAAATGATGCGCCCCGTGGTCTGAGTCTCCAGTGGCCACATCCAAGTGTCTGAGACCCAAGTGCTGATTCTAAAAGGGTTTGAACACTTGTTGATAATTCGAGTCTCAAACCTCATTGATTATATTTTTAAGGCTTGGCCCCATTGATTGATATTTCAGTTCAAGGACGATATTGATTATGTTAGGAAGATTCTTTATCCTGCAGGGGATATGTCCCACCGTTATGTTTATTTTTAGACCATTTGGCCTTAGCTGACTGCCCAACTGGAGGCTAAGTCGAGAGGAGTAAGGGTTCAAGGCCTAGTGTGATACTGGTTATTGGATGGGTCAAAGACCCGATTGATTCCCTGTGGATCCACACACTTATGCACACCCTGATTGTGTGTTGGTGTACCCTCTGGGCTTATATAGGGGCTCAAAGGGAATTCAGGCTTAGACACTAGGGCCTTACACCTACGTAGAGCTGACCTGTGATCATGTGATATTGGGAGTTGGATTCTATTGTGATTCAATTTATCAAAATATGCACGGGTGCACCTTCTAGGCTTATGGGGGCCCAATTAGTGTACAGGAACAGATATTAGGGTCTTGCACCCCCGTATAACAGTTCATCCCAATTGATGGTAGTTGTGGTATGGATCTACACAACCTTCGTCTGACAGTATTGTTGTTCATCAATTAGGTTGGTTTGGGTCATCGTTGTTTATCACTTGGGTTTATTCAGGTTATAGTTGTTCATCACTTAGGTTGGTTCATATTATCATTGTTCATCATTTGGGTTGGTTCAGTTGTGGTTTGTTAGGTTTCCAGACATGCTTATATCCTTATCTGAGTTTGATTTTCTACATTACTGCAGTTCTTTATATATTTGAGCTTTTTATATGTTCATTATTTCACTCGTTCGGCTGATGATGCATATTGGGTGCCCTTTTCTAGTACTCATCCCCTACTTTTTCATCTTCTCATGGTGCAGGTCCAGGTTCTATCCATGGGCTTTGAGTTTTGGGGGTTTCGGGAGCACTCAAGAGATTTTGGTGAGCTCCGGCTACTTCACAGTCTCCTTTATTTTGATGGTTGTCTTTTGTATCCAGACATTGGCCTTGTATAGTAGTGGATTGTTTTTGTAGGATCATTCCTGGTTATGTATCTTATTGTGTGTATATATATATATATATATTTGGGTTTTACTATTGTTTATTGTAGCTCTGTACAATTGACTTCCAAGTTCTGGGTAGGTTGTGTTGATTTATATTGATGTGCCTATTATATTTGAGAATAGAGATTTAGGACAAGTACTCTGGGGTTGGGTATATGGCTTGCCTGTAGGTGAAATCTAACGGGTGCCATCATGACCGGGATTGGGTCATGACATGTAATTTCCTATGACTCGTATAAAGGGTTCATGGTTTTGAAGGCTCTGAAATTTATTCTAAGTGTCAGAGTATTCTATGATAAAGGTCTATGACCGTCATCTATTCCACGACCCATAAATGACATTTCACTATTTTAAACTTAAAAATATTATCTCTGAATCTTAATCTATGACTCAATTGGACGAGCTCATAGAAGAGTGTATAAATCGTAAAAGGTGATCATAGACCTAATGAGGCAAATTCTAGTAACTTCTATTTTGAGGCCTAGTTTCCATGAGAGGCCTTTTACGGCCAGTAAACTAGACCTCAGCCTATAGATAAGGTCTCGTGGTTTACTTTGGTAGTTTTAATGGAGGGTGTTTGTCTTTTTTCCACTCTTTCCCAAGCTAAACCTTGACATTTGGAGGTTATTTCGAGCCCCTTAATAGCAGCCCATGACTCTTTTCCCCTAATTACACATAGAATCTTTTGAGATATAGATGATTGGAGAAACATCTAGGATTTCAAGCATTCAATGATTGTTCTTCAAGTCTGATTGTAATCCTTGGATTCCAGGTACATAAGGCTAACAAAACATTGGACTGAGTTTGTCCACATGCCCCTTTATATTCATTAACTCTTGTTGGGTTGAGAATTGAATTTCGAGTCCTATTATTTAGTTCCTAAATTGTCCATGATTTCTTTGAGTTCCTATATACTTGAATATGTATAGATGATAGTTATAAGTTGAATATTTGATTGAGGTGCATGATCAGTTCATCATTCACGTGAATCCAAATTAAGGAATAAAATTTGTTTGTGTGCATGAGCTAAGTTAAAAGTGTGTATTATGCTTGTTTTGAACGAGATTAAGTGGAGATGAGTTGAAGCAGAAGAGTCTTTAAAATTATGATTATTTTTAATATGAATATTTTGAGTCCAATTGATTTATTTTGAACTAGGGCTTTGATGAGTTTTGAAAGGATTTGAAAATATGTTTCTTTATTTTAAAAGCAAGAATTGGTGATTGAGATGAGGTTGATTTGATCTGGGTATAATAAAACTAAATGAGATGATTTGATTGAGTCAAATTGATCAAGCATAAAACCATATTGGATTTTTTGTGGAATACTATTGAGTACCAATTTGGAAAAAATAAAATAACAACGTAAATGCATACACTACATAGCTAATGTAGGATAAAGACTATGCCTCTTTTATACCAAAAGAGAACTTTGATTAATTGTGAATTAAATGAGGCTTAATCATTCCTTATCCTGGTAAGGTGTTGGATGGTTGCGACAATGTCAATGCAAGCATTGTATCATCACTAGCTCATAAGTGATGATTTTTTATTAAAGAAACTTTCACTTAATGATTGGTTTGATTGGCTTGAGCTGTATATTATTGAGTCTATTTTTAAAATATATTTTATTCTTAAACTTGTATGTTTTACTGAGTTAAGTTGACTTTTAAATTGAGCTCCTTGAGTTGAGAATCTTTGATTGCATCCTTTCCTTTCCAACTATGTTACATACTATACATCGAAGTATTTAGGTCATTTGGCACTGCATCATTTCATGATGCATATATAGGTGCTAGGGATCCTCAACAAACACCTTGTTGATGATCTACTATATTCCAGAGATAGTGGTGAGACCTCCTTGCCCTAACTCCATTTTTCTTTTTTGATATTGAGAGTTAGGGACCTCTATTTTGGGCGATTCTAGGTGTGTTTGATATGTGTAGTTTGCTTGTACACGTTGGCATGTTTGGGAGGCATGCAAGGCATTATTTTGAGGTATTTTCGTTTCCAAAGTGGATGCCCTTTTCTTGTTTAAGCTTTAATGGTGATTTTATTTGTTGAATTGATTTCTCCCATTTTGGGCGTCAATTTGTGCCCCATTTTGGGGTACAATCTCTATAATGAACTTAGAGCCTTTTTATAGAATCAATTTTGAGGTTTCTATTGTGTGTCCCGCAATCCCCTTTTTTATCTAATTTTTGGTCTATCTCCAAAAATGCAAATTTGGTGTCAAAACATTCGTATTGATGAAGTCGTCAACATTTTGATAGCGCGGAAGCATTTGGAATTAATTTTGACATAGAAAGATATCATGAAGTAGAATTTGAGTGCGCGTGTTTGGCTTTGACATAGGATACCATTTCCTTTTTTATTGAGCTTTATGAGGTATTATTAAGTATAAATTGCTTGCGGTTTGAATTGTATGTAATGAGTGAGGGTTTGAATTCTAGTTTCTTGTTTCTTGGTTCCCGGTTAAGCCTTAGGCTAGGTTGCCTTCATAAGACTCTCAATTTAGTAAGTTTATTATTGATTATGTCTTAGTTTAGCCTAATTTAGGTGGCTTGTTTGATATTTATGATGGTAGCAAAATTCTACTTTAGAATTACATTTGGGTTGATCCATAGTTATTTAGCCTTTGTGGGCGAGAATTTCAGAGGCTCGGTGTCTCTTATTAGCGTGGGATTTGTGTTGTAGGCTTGGTGTAGTGATTTTCACCTAGTTAGTCTTGTAAATAAATACTGTCCCTAATTCAGGGTTAAGTGTTAGATTCCTTCATATTTTCTCCATAGCTGTTAGGCGGAGATTAGCGACACTAGTATCTTTGGGAAATATACTTCCAGTTGGATTTAGTATCTAGAGATTACCTTGTGGAATGCTCGCTTTCATAATGTCCTCCTTGATATCCAATGGGAGTTGAGATTCTTTCAGGCATTTTTGTTGACATACAGGTTATATTTGAGCCCTAAGCCTTGGTCAGAGACTTGTGGTGATTTCGTCATTTCTTTGCTCTAGGACTTAGGTACTTATAGTAATACTTGTATGTAATTTTCTGTATTATTCGGATGTTGGTAATGACATTCCTTGTATTGGCTCTTTGTTTACTCATG
This sequence comes from Solanum aculeatissimum, assembly GCA_038996855.1. NCBI lineage: Eukaryota > Viridiplantae > Streptophyta > Magnoliopsida > Solanales > Solanaceae > Solanum > Solanum aculeatissimum. The sequence goes on from JBCEWC010004557.1 coordinate 18,235, forward strand.
GTTGTAGTCGACCCCGATGAATGCATTGGTTCTCGACATTATTTTTAGAAAATAGGGTTGTTACCCAGATTATTTATATTGATTTTCTAAATAGGGGTCTTACTACCTTTTCTACTTGATATTTGGATTAGAGGCATCTAGGGTGCACTCATTATATATTTTTAGGATTGAAGTATCTAGGATGCGCTCGTTATGTTTTTGACTCGGTTGATGAGCCCCCAACCCTTTCTATATATTGATTTGATTTATTATCCCGGACCACATGGCAGAGCGGATCCTAGGGATTGAGATACAAATTGATATATATTGATGATAAGACCTAGATTAGGATTAAACAAGTGTATAGAAGCATTGTCGAACTCACCATGGTAATTTCACAGAAGCGTATGGGTCCTACTTCCTAGCTGGGACTGGAAGTGGGTATATACACCTTGGTATGAGATAGATGGGGCTATTGGATTTTCTTGAATAACTTTCATTCATATATGCATCCCCTATCACTAACACATTAGTTGTATTTGTCGATAGTAAGAGATGTCATGCGAGTTTACCTGATTATGAGTGAACCTTTTGGGCACACAGGGACTCGAAGGGCATTGTCTTCCTATTTGCAAACATGTGGTGATATAAAGGGTGGTCTTTTGTTTGAAGGTAGTTACTGCCCTTGTTCTTGTTAATCTAATTTTTTATATAGGGTTTGTGTTGCCACGACCTTTTCTTGGGCTTTTGTCTGCTATTTGTGCTTATTTATGTTACTAGGTTCTCTTCTAGTTGACCTCCTTCATATTGGGTCATAGTGTTAGGTTCTAGGTTGGCCACCAAATGTGCCCCTTGCTTATTTGATTGTTGCCTCTCTCCTTCTTTCTTTATATCAGGTATTTAATATTGTAGGCTTCGTGTTATTCTTGTTAGTTACTTGTGATATATGCTACTTGCTTATATATTCTTTATACTTGCTTTATTTTTGGATCTTAGTTGGATGATACCTACTAAGTGGCATTTGTTGGTACTCATACTACACCTCTGCACCTTACAAATCATAGTATGATTTTCTTTGCTTATTTGGATATTGTGCAGAGCAACACTTGGGTTTTGAAGACTCGTGTGAGCTCTTGGCATTCAGAGTTTCCTATATTCCTCTATTTCATCTTTGACTAGTCTTTATTTTGCACTCGAAGACAACTATGATATTATTCTATTTATAAAAAAGCCTTGTATCTATTTACTTTGGTTTAGTATATCGACTATCGACTGATACCAAGTCTGCAGTTTATTTGGTTGTATGGATTATATCATCCTACTTTCATATTACTATTGCTATTATTTGCCTTATTTTCTTCTGCTTGTCATAGTCCATAACCTATGATTCTAGATTATAGGGTTAGGCTTACCTACTGGTGGGTTGATTGTAGATGCCATCATGACCTGAGAAATTGAGTCATGAAAATGAGTAATGGATAAATTAATATATGTTGTAATTACCTATCCCTATTATTATGGTTAAGTCAATGGGAAAAGAAATTGGGTCAATAAACATCATAGTAGTAATTTGATAATTTTGAGTCTAAGCCAGACTTGGATGAAATCTAAGTCAGGCGAGCTATGAAGAAATTCTATAAAGGATTGAGGTTAATTTAGGAGTTTGATCTTTTGAGTTGATAGTCAAGATAATAAGAAACATGTATGGATTTATGAAATAAAATTCGGCGAGTAGAACTTCTAGAATTATTCTTGGTATAAAGATTTGATTTTAAAATGTCATAGTTTGAGAATGTTTTGCAAAATGAAAGTTTGGGATACAAGTCTCTATTTTCTGACTCTATGCAACCAATCATAAAGGGAGTGTTCCCTCTACAATGGTGCCACCATGACAAGATAAGTGACCACCATAGTGAGACAATCGTAAGTTTTAAGTCAGGAAATTTTAAAATCATTTTACTTTCTCCCACTTCGTTCCAGAGAGATCAAAAGTGACCTTGGACAGTTTTTCTTAGTGTTTGACCTCTTTCATCGATAATGGTAAGTTAATAGTTCCTTTACTTTGTAATTGATTCCTAGACTAATACTGAACTTGCTTTTTCTTATTGATTACAAGGCATCATCAGACAATTATTGACAGACCTCAACTAGGAGACTAGCGAAATATCGAATTTGGGTTAGCTAGCTCGTTCAGGCCTACCATAGATTTATCTATACTCTTAATCCATTTGTTTTCGGACATATTCACTTAAGATATTTTTTATTTTTATGTTCTAGGGTTGCATCCCCTTATGCTGCGTACTTTGATAGAGTTTTGCTACAATAACTTTTAGGTTCTAGGGAGGGTTGTTTCCGCATTACTTAAATTTTTTTTGTTTGAGTTTATGAACTCTACTTAACATATATTTTATGTTTTCACATATTTAAATTTTTATTCTCTTAATAGTTACTTAGTTGGGTTGTAGTAATGGTTCTCCCAGCGGAGCGTTATCATGGGTGTCTCTCATGGCCTAATTTGGGCCATGAAAATTTTATAATTTATTTCTTGTAGTGTACTAATAAAAGTAATTGACTTTACTCACAATAAATATCATAAGAGGAAGAATCAAATAAATACTTACATATTGTAACTATATCCAAGGCCACTGCTTGACCCAAGAGTTTGAAAGTATTTAGATCTGCTGAATGAAGATTAATTATTACCACATCAATATATTTCTTTCCTTTGGAGAGCATTGTCACTGCTTCTCGATATGTACCAATCGTTGTAGCCGCATCAATGCACTTTAAAAGTTAGTGAAAAAAACTATACACAAAATTAACATGAGGATCTGTTTATTTCTCATATTCAAATTCAATTATAATTTTTGGATTATGTTGTTACTTTTTAATTTATGTAGTCACACATATTAATCATCTTATATTGCATTTGATGTGTAAACTTAGAAAAGTTCTCCTAAAAAAGTTATTTACAATGTTATTTAGGAAAAATAATTAAATCTATCTATGTATAATAAAAGAGGTAAAATAATATTACAATGACAAATGTTATCATCATAATATTTCAAACTTAAAAATTATTTTATAACATTTACTCTTTTTTTTCCAGATATTCGTAAAATTTTCTATTCACAAATTGAATGATCACTAAGGGCGATAGAAAACAAAAAAAAATATTGATAACTTTCCATCAAAATAGATTGAATTTATTCCTTTAAAATTATGAAAAAAATAAAATTAAAATATTATAAAATTCAAGATAGGTTCTATCAAAGAAATGAAATAACAAGTATATATTAGGCAATTTGTTTTTTGAAATATGCATTTTTTTTGTCGGGTTATAAAGGGGGAAAAACCCTTCAAGATTAAGACGAAAATTTTTAATTAAAAATACAAAAAAATATTTTTTTTAAAATGAAGGTCGGGCTAAAATAATTTGTTTGTCTACATCCAATAAAAGGTTATCTCAAGGTTAATAATAATGGCCAGATTCATTCTTATTTTATTCTTTCTATTACCTCTCCATTGCTATAATTTGTATCGCCACCTCCACCCCAACTTTTTTATACAAAAAAAGATAGATGAACTTATAAAATTTAAAGATCTACATCTTCAAAAAATATTTTTTTGATAGATTTAATTAATATTTTCTCTGATTTAATGTCATTCGGCTAATCAAAAAGAACAATTTTCCCTATTTCTATGAATAGATCAAGTGTAAAACATATATGTAAGTTGATTAAATAATTAAAAGTTATGCAAAATTGAATCAATTCAAGAGCATCTCATAAAATTGAAATGACACAAATAGTAACATAAAATTATCGATCCCCTTTTGAGTAATCATATACATCTTTATGGCGGAAGCTAATCAAGTATGTGGCAAACATGTATCAAGAATAAAAAATAAAGAATCTAATTTGGTTCTCTATAAACACACAAAATTTATTTATTAACTAGTAAAATCATATAAGCAAGTATAGAAATAACGTTATAACAACAAGAAAAACACAGAAATTCAAGATTTACTAAACAAAAGATGAATCTAAAAAAAAAGATCGATACTAATATTACACAAGGTATCAATTAAATTTTTTGAAAAAAATCAAATAAAATTTATTTATATCAAAGAACCAAATATTATAAGTTCAACAAAGAGATGTCACCTTTATAGCTATAGGACTTCAGCAAATCAACCATTGCAGTAACATTCTCTTTACAATGATCAACTAGCATCGCATAAATTTCTTCCATCATACCATAACAATCAGATGCCATTGGATTATTGCCTTCAACAGTTTAAGAAAATGAGATGTAAAAAATAATTTTCTTTGTAAGAGAGTGAATTAAACGGCGGAACACTTAACCCTTTTGGTGGGCGTTATATAGTACTTACAATAGCCAATGAATATATTTAAATAACAGTTTAGTTCTTCTGTTATATGTTTATTCAACTTTAACCCCTATATAATTTGATGGAGTATAATTAACCTTCAATTAACTAAAGTATGTAATTTCGATTTTTCAAACTAACGAAAATTTAAAAACTAATAAAATAATTTATTTTAAATATAGAAATTTTTTTAAAAAAACAAAAATAAAAGCTAAGATTATTTTGTTCAAGGATAATCTCCATTGATAAGAACAACAATGATATCAACTCATCCCATCCAATAAAAATCCTAATTAAAGTGGTTCAAAAAGTTTCTTCCCCACCCCTCACCCACTCTCTCTCTCTCTATGGCCATTAGTTTTGTCACTTTTCTTCAAGATCTAATTTTGGACTACTATTTATGCTTTAATTGAGTTTTTGGATTTTTTGAGGAGTTTTTTTTTTATGATTACCAATTAAAAATGTGATGATGTATCATCAACATGGTTAATCAATTTGTTGTGTTCTTATCTTTCTTATTTGTATTTGATTTTGAGTTTTTATCATTTATTATTTATAGATATAACAAATCATAGGAGATATTAGTTCCACCAAAAGAATTGAAAATATTACGGTTATAATTTATTTTTAAAATATTAACCCAAGACTTCGAAGCAAGAAAAAGATGAAGAAATTTGATAAATGACCATTTTAGCATTTATCATTGGATCATATTTTTAGTTTTTTTCTGTGTATTATTATTTATTATTATTATTTACTTATTTAATAATTATATTATTTTTTAACTTCCACTAATTTGAGATATTAAACTTGCATGTTTATACTAATTCAAGGCTATAATGCTTAATCAAATTGTATAGGGGCCAAAATTGGAATATACGTATTACTAAAGGATCAAAATAGTTGTTTTCCCAAAAAATAGATTTTATTTATTTGATTTAATAATATTTTTTCTTTCTTAAGTCAAGACAGTTGTATACTTTTGTCTTCTTCTTTTTTTCCTTTCATGAGTTTAGTATAAAAGGACGATGTTTTCTAGAAAAAAAAATTTTCAGTGTTTATTTTCTTAAAGATATTGCAACAAAACGTTTTTAGTTATAAAGAAAAATAACTTTATGTATGATCAAAAATTTTAAAGGTTATAATCACACCTATCCTAATTCACCTATAGATAAACCGGTCCTTTATATCATGATCCAAAATGGGGTGTGATGGAACTTGTCTAACCCCTCAAGACAAATCAGCCTAAATCTTCTCAACTCAATACATAATAATAAAAATGGAGGAAATAAAATCTAATAAGCTAGGATAAGCACAGAAAAAATCAAGTCTACAAACCATCCAAAGACTGTTGTCATGTGTACAAACCTCTAATACAAATGAACTCAACAAGGAAATACAAGTCTGATAGTTTTTGTTTCTCAAATAGAACAAATACTAAAGTAATCTGATAGTATGAGAGTAGGCTGGAATAGACTAGTCATCTACCTCGAAACCATCACAACACGTCAAAGGCAAGAGTGGGAACGACAACTGGATTCGAGCTCACAACCTACACGAACGTGTAGAAGCAAGGGTGAGTACCAAAAATAATAGGCACTCAGCACGAAGATCAAAACTCAAGTAAAAAATACTGAATAAAATATTTCTTCCACACCAACCATCACTCGAACTAAATTTTGGACACAAGAAAGTCATAGCACAACAACGATACATATATGTATACATATAATAGAATACTTTCTCAGAATAATTAGTTGATCCCTAGTGTCAAGTAATACAATAGTAAGCAGTTTCAGTCTCATAACACAATATCCCAATAGTCGAATATTCACAATGTACAAAGCTCAAGTTATCAATATATATCATAATCTTTTGGTAGTCCAAGTTCAACAATGTACAAAGTTTAAGACATTCAATACAACACACATGGTACATATATAACTTCCAAAAATAAATGATATGAAATGAAATGAATTCTATGAAATGTAAATGATGCGATGCAATGTCAAATAATCATGATGCATGTCTGTCATAAGATAATGTCTGTTGATATAATAAGTCTAGAACCCATAAGGGACATATCTATCCATGTACTTATCCTGGCTCGTGAGACATGTTGCTAGTATAATCAATGTCACATGCTTGACTCGTCTGAACTTTCCCCATAACGAATCAATGTTACATGTGACAGATCGTGTGGCTCATTCCATTAATGAATCAATATCACATGCAGCGACTTGTATGGCCTATCCCCATAACGGATTAATGTCACATGCAATGGCTTGTGTGGCCTGTCCCAAATATTTATGTAAAACTCCCAATTGTATCTTTCCTAATCTGATAGGAGACACAGAGAAACATTGAGAAAAATGACTGAGAAAAGTCAATGGGAGAAAAATATGAGGGTCATCTACGACCCGTAGATGAGGTCTTTTAGACTACTCTTGTGACAAGGAAATTTTCCTAAGTCTAAGAATCTAGGATACGAGAGGGTATATGACTCGTATGGGATTCCACGACCCGTAGAATAGGTTTTGTGAATTGAGATCTAAAAATTAACATCTCAGAATATTGAGATATGAGTTGAAAGATGGCCCGTAGAACCATCTATGGCCCATAAGTCTGATTTTAGAGGTTGAAGTTTCGGAAAACTATGTTTTCTGAAACTTGAAACCACAAGCCATCAAACGGCCTGTAAAAGGATGTTTCATAGGTTTCATTTTAATTTCCAGTAGCTCAAATATTTGGACCCCTTACCTACGATAGTCCATCTACGCCCTTAAAAAGATTCACAACCTGTACATAGGGTTTCATGGTCCCCGCGATAGTTTTAATAAAGGTAATTATTTCCTTTTACCATCCCCTTTTAATTAATTCCTTGGACGCTTTGAACTTAATTTAAGTCCTAAGACAGAACAGTGTATCTTTACCATACTTTCACACTTAAGGATTTCTTGAGAGTAACGAAGAGGAGGGGGAAATGAAGGCTTCGAGTATAGTGCAAGGATCAACTAATATTTGATTATTTCTCCTATTTCCAGGTATGTAAGGCTTCCTAAAGTGTTGAAATAAGTTTGTTCACACGCCCCTGCACCTATCTAAGTTAAAATTGAGAATAAGAGTTGAGTTTTGATAATCCTACCATCTAAATACCCGATCTTCGGCCCTTATAATGAATTTTTATGATGATGTATGAGATAATTGTTGTATTGCACAACTACTAATGTGAAATTGAAATATAAATTTTATACATGATATCATGAATCTCAAATTGCATGATTTTATGAAAGTCTGGAACTGAGTGGAGGTTTGAACTTGATTTTCTAAGTTGAGTAAATTGAGTATGAATGAGCATGAGAAGTAGAGTGTATTATAATTGCATGTACTTTTATCACGACCCAAAATGGGGTCATGACTAAAAGACCATTTAAATTCCCAACCGAAGAATAAAGTACACTAAAAGAAAAAAAACCAATAGATATATAGTCACCCACTTAAAAATATATCCCAAAATCTGGTGTCACGAGTGTAAAGAGCATCTAACATAAAAACTAGTAAAATCAGTAAATCTCAATCTTTGAATAGAAATCAAAACTAAACAAATAAGATAGAATCTAATGACAACTCGAAGTCGTGAATCCCACCACTAGATCTAGATGATCAACTGCTCGAACGAATCAACCACCATGTGGAAATCCCTATCTAGAATCTGTGGGGGGAGAAAGAAGTAGAGGTGACTACACATAAATGTACCCAGTAGGTTAAACCGATTGGGAATAAGAAATTGAATAAACAATGAAATAATCTAAGAGCGCTTCCACATATAACAAGAAAATCAATCTGGCATCGGTGCCGCTAATTTATATAGAACGACGTAAATAAAGTAAACATATAATCTCAAATAAGCCAATCCAAAGCAACCACAAATAGTCTAATGAGATGGTATGCAATGCAATGCAATGCAAGGTGGTATCAAGACCGTCTCACAACCTGTCGTATACACCCCCATCGAGCTAAGGCTCCACAGACTAGGGGAGCCATAGGGACCTCGCAGGCCATATACCTCAATCACAACATATCAACTACCTTGTCACCTAGCTCGTGGTCAAGGACTCATGATAAGAATCACAATATATCAACTACCCTGCCACCTAACTAGTGGTCAGAGACTCATGATAAAAGTCAAAATATTTTCGCCGCTTTGCCACCTAATTCATGGTCAAGGGTTTTAAAATACTGTCACAATTTCTTAAAATGTCATGATATGCAGTATGAGGATGCATGCAATTAAAACACAATTATCTCCCTTTCTCAACATGTCATATTCACAATATTCTCAATTTTAGGATTCACATGCTCTCAAAGCAAA
>JBCEWC010004558.1:0-26978 GCA_038996855.1 Solanum aculeatissimum
ATATATTATACACTTCTGTAACTCAATAATAATTAGTATTAGTTGAGTTTAATTAAAAATTATTATATTTTAAAATAACCGCGCAACGCGCGGGTAAGTATTCTAGTTATAAAGAAAAAAAGAAAGAATAAAGTGGGATAAAGAAGGAAAAGTTTGTTAATGGGCTTATGGGTTTAAAGTGCTAGTTTGGGCCAATACTAATGAAAATGAACCCATTGGGCACCAGAGTCAGCCTATAAGCAACCTTAATTAAATAAAAAATTATCTAAATACACAATTTATTTTATTATATTCTTTAGAAAAAAAATTATTTGAAAAAATTACAAAAAAATCCTACTTTCTCCTTTTTTTTTTGGATACATAACAAGATTGCCAATTGGATACTCCTATCCCACCTATCCTGGCCTTTATCTTAGTTTGATACTATCGGGACGTCGAATGTACGTGACGTATTAGGACGTCAGATATATTATTTTATGCGATGAATCGGGTACATCACTTATATGATGTTTCAAAACATATCTAATGTATCCGAATTCCATCAATTTAAGGAATTTTTGTAATTCAAAAAAGAATAACGCTAGAATGTAATTAACTCTTAACAATATGTAATTTATGTAATCTTCACATTAAATATTTCACAGACCAAAACCGCAGATATTGATTAATATAAAATAACGTAGGTTGCATGTGTTTTCATTAATTATCACAAAGACAACGCAGAGCTTTTCATTTCTTTAACAATCAAATTGCAATTTCCTTTGTCTAATTTATTACAAAGACCTAGCATTACTTCTTGATTTGATGAATTCTGATTTTACAGAGTAAATATTTGCAAATCTTTTTTTAAAATATTCATAACACAGAATTCCAGAACTCACGTGTTTGGTCAAAACCTATGGACTACATGAATTTGATTAATTAGTTTTGACCTTACCCTAGAACTGTGACAGGATTCTAATTGATATGTAGAAGTTCACATGAATGCAATTAAAGCTCCTGCCAGATCTCCCATTATATCTATTCCCTGCCCTAAAAATATCAATGTGATATTTATCACATTAGTCAACACTATCACTACCGGGGGCGAACCTAGGGTATGGGAAGGGTTCACCGAACCCTCTCGCCGCCGAAAAATTACTTTATATATAAGGTAAATTTTTTATATTTTTGTATATATATTAAACTCTAACCTCCTTAAAAAAAAGTAAAGTGTAGCATAATGATAGATTTCCTTTTAAATGAATCCTCATGCTCAGGGTTCGAATTCCATTCAATGCATTATTTTTTAGCTCCTCTTAATTATTTCTTTAAAAATTATATTTTATTGGTTTAGTCACACATTTATACTTTTATATTTTGAACCCTCTGAGTTAAAATCCTGAATCTGTTACTGAATTTACTACTAACTTAAAAAATATCTTAACACTATATTTTAAAGAAAAGACGGAATTGTCTTTTTCACCCCCTCCTGTAGTTTTCTTGTTTCCTCTCCTTTCTAGGAAACTGTGTCTTCATAAAACTTCCTAGTTACTGTACCAACATTGTGAAACTTTGCCAAAAGCAGAAGATCCATTGCCTAAGCTTTAAGTTCACCCAGTGTGGAATGAAAACAATCTTGCTTCCCAAGTGATTCCTTTCTAATTTCCAAGAGTGAAATGTCTTAATTTTGTGACTTTCCAAACCTGTTTTGGGATCAAATATGCTAACGTCAAGTTTCTTGCTAGCACTGTCAAATTCATAAAATCTTGATTAACGTCTCAAATTAAAAGCTATGTATTAGTCACTGAACTAATCATTAATTTACTTGAAACAAAATTGGGTACCTGATGTAAAGCACCAGAATTACTTGGTAAAAAGTAGTAGTAATAGCTTAGAGCAAAATTCTTACAATTTGCTTTCTGAAGACAAGCATAGTAGTTCCTCGTCACTTCATAACAAGAGCAAGATCAAAACAAAGTACACACCTTTTCTTAAAAACAATTTACATAATACTACAGCTGCCTGTATTCTCATCACTAAACATATGAGTAAAATTATCATGCACTGGAGCTCCCATAGGTGGTGGCGGCCCGTAACTCACAGCCGGATGTGGCCTGGCGTACATCATCGGATGGGCACCGTACATGTCGTATCCGGCAGGCTGCTGTTGGTTCATCATCATTTGTGCCATATACTGTTGTTGGCTATAAGGGTTGTTGCCACCGTGCCCCATTCCCATCCCAGGATATCCACCAGCACCACCGGCGGGTAGTCCTTGAGCTGCCGCCATATGGCCCATCGGATGGTGACCCATTGGGCCCATGCTCATTGGGCCTCCACCTTTTTGGCCCATACTCATCATACCATGTGGCCCTTGTTGCATACTGTTCATCATTAGGCCTCCATTCCCTCCACCTTTCTGAGCTGCTGCTCCCCAATTATCATTATTTTTACCACCATTATTGTTACCTTTACCATTTTTACCATCTGGTAAACCATTTTTACCGCCATTTTTACCACCACTTTGATTCTGGTTCCCTCCTTTCCCCTGCTTTCCTCCATTATTGTTCTTACCATCATGATGATTTCCAGCCATACCCTTCATTTGTACTGGAATTTCAACCCCACCACCACCTTTCTTGCCATTTCCACCATTTCCACCATTATTACCCATCATAGCCCCAGCCTTCATCATCATTGCATTAAGCCCATGAGGTCCATGACCACCCCCACCCCCCATAGCAGGCATCATCTTGGAAGGTGGAGGACCACCAAACTCATCATCAGATTCATCATCAAAATCATCAGATTCATCATCATAGTCATCATCAAAGTCATCATCGAAGTCATCCTCAGGCAAATTAAACTTCACAGATTTTTGATCTTTGGGATTAGGAACATTGGGCATCTTGAAATTATCCTTTGATCCTTTGAGATTCTGCATCATCTGAAGGAACTGTTGGGCATTTCCCTTTGGCTGTTCCTTATTTCCACCACCACCACCACCACCCTTTTGAGCTTTGTTGTCTTTTCCACCTTTAAAGTTGTCCATTTGCATGTTCATGAACTGATTGTTCATCATATTGAAATTATGACCTCCCTTTTGTCCTCCTCCCCATAGTTCTGCATGTTTCCCTGACTTCACTAGCTTCTTTATCAGTGTTGATGGCTCAACATTTCCAGTCACTGTCACTTTGCTTTGGTCTGAATCTATCTTCACTGTGTAAACTCCTGTTTAAAAAAACAATAATTTAGAAAAACAGAGATCTACTCTAGGGTCCCAAAGCATGTGAATATGCCATATAATTGTTTGTTGTTAGATGGCTGCTAAATAACTCTAATTTAACATATGGGGAAGTAACTCACCTTCAATCTTTTGCAATTTCTTCTTCACTTTCTGTTTGCAGCCATCACAGTGTATATTCACTTTAAGAACACAAATCTGCAAGAAAAAAGACATCACAAGGTTCAGAAAACAGAAAAAATGAGATACCAAGAAATCCAAAAAAAAAAAGAACATTTATAGAGTACAACAGGCATAAAACATGAGTCTTGAACAAGTCCAGAGGGAAACAGAGAGAAATAAGAGATTAAAACTAGTATTATTGACAGTATGGAACTAGTAACAAACTACAATTTGCATATTTACACGGGCATAAAGCAAATCAAAACAAATAGTATAACAGAGTGAGCAGCAACTAGTCAAACTCATACCTGAGTCTTCAACATTTCTTGTTTATTCATTCTGTCAACAGTTGCAGAATATCAGGAAAATATCCTCCAACCTCAAAGAAAGAAAGACGCTTTTATTGTACTAGCAGAGAGAGTGTGTGTAGTAGTTGAAAATATAAGTTTTGAATGTTGGTTATGCACTTAAAGAAAGTTGCTGAGATTTGAAAGGGAAGAGAGGAGGAAGGCGGTGTGGTGTAAGAAGTAAAATATTGTTTAAAACAAGTCGGTTTAGGTTGAAGGGGGTATTTGAAGGAAAAGAAAATAAAGTGAGCTGTCACAGTAAAGAGTAATGTCGGCTTCATGTCAAAGAAGAGAAGACACTCATTGCTACTGTTCCTATTACAACTTGGTCCCCTCTGCTTTTTATGATGAAGAGTAAACTGTTCCTTCTTCCTTTTCTATTACTCCTGCTACTGAAAAAGAAGAAAAGCAAAAACCAATTACTACCTTCCTTTCATCTCAATTTCAAAAGAATGATATAATTTAATTTAACACAAAATTTTAAAAAAAAATTATAGTCCTAAATAGAAATTATATTAGATGTATAAAATTATTTTTAAATTTTGTGATTTTAAATATGTCACGTGAAAACGATCAATCTTTTTTAAACAAACAAAAAAAGAAAAGAAAGAATATTTTTTTTGAAACGAAGGAAGTACTAATTTACTTTTACTCCCTCGTAAGCTTTCAGAGAAAAAACTCAAAATAGTCTCTATTTTTCGATTAAAATTTTAAAGTCGTCCTTGAATTTCACCTTACGTTTGCAATATTAACGCACTTCTAGTCTTTTTATAGATTTTTTTTTTGTTCTTTAATATTGACATTGTTCATAATTTTATGTATGAAGTGTTCAATCTTTTTTATATATTTAGTAGAAATAATAATTTCTAGTGAAAAAAAGATGAGAAGAACACATTTTTCTATTCAATAAAAATATTACTGCAGTTAAGCTAAGAACACTTTGAAATATAATGTTGCAAGAAAAGATAATTTTGTACTATTGCACATGAAATCTACATAATGTACCTCTCTATTTGAGCTGCAACATTTTTTTTAATAAATAGAACAAAGTGTTCTCCTTCTTACCTTCTATCAAGTAAAATTATTATTTCTAATAAATTTATTTTAAAATGACTAAACATTTCATACATAAAATTGTGTACAAAAGTAATAATGAAAAAATAGATAAGAATTTGAAAAAGGACTAAAAGTGCATCAATATTAATTCATGGAGGATCTTGAGTTTTAACCTAGGATAAGAGACTACTTTGGCTCTTTTCTCTAAGTTTTCTCTCATTTTACCTCCTCGTGTTTTATATTACATGATTCACCTTTCTTTTAAGTTAATAAAAAAATAATTTTATAATTCTATATTTGAAGTTGGTCAAGAAATTATTGCGAATCAAGTTATAAAGAATATTGTGAGATCGACCGAATGATTATCATCTGATTAATTTTCTGTTATTTTATTAGATCAATTTACATGATATAATTTATTTTATTATATTTTTTAAATTACTAGTCAAAAAAATTCCACCTATTATTTGCTTTTTTATGACTTCAAACTCAACAACTTATTATCGAAAGTGAGGATCTGATTATTCTATCAATTTCTTCTTATTGTGTTGGATCATTTGATATGGTATATTTTGTTTTAGTATGATTTTTTTTCTCTTTTATATTATTTTATTTTGTTATTGGCCAAAGTTCTGCCAATTATCCCCTTTTTTGTATTATTTAGTAAGTAAAAATTTAAGGCACAATCTAAAGAATTTTTTAAGTAAATTAAAAAAATTCATAAGAAGATTTCAAATCATAATTTAAAATTTTATAACTTATTATATTTTTTAATAACAACAATTTTATATTTATTGTGATTCATATATGGTTAGACATTTCTGAATCTAAATTTATTGAATATGGTATCTTATTAAGTGTTATACTTAATGCAATTTTCAAAAATAAGAACAAATTTAAATGACGGTCTAAAATGAAACATTTCTTTAAATTGGTCATTATTCATTAGTAATAATGTTTTTTAATGTTAATTTAAATTTTTTATTCAATTAATATTATGATTTACAATTATAAATTTTTAGATATTATTTTTATATTTAAATTTAATTAAATAACAAATCACGTAAAATAGGACGGTACCATGTTTTTTTAATGAGTTATAATTTTGTAGACGGTATATATGTGAACCAAAATAGAAGATTTGACCACTCACAAAGCATACATTGTAACATGGGCTTTGGACTTTGACTCACCTTTTGTGTTCATCAAACTTCAATCTCCATGTGGTTAATTTTTCTTTTGGGTTGGCTACTTATTCCACTTCAAATTTAAAATGTGTTACTCATTTAAAAAATTATATAAAATAATTAGGAGAAAAACGATAAAGATGATTTTTTATTTTTTGTGGTAGCTTTAAAAATTCTTTTAAATATTATTTAAATTTCAGTTTTGTCAAGTATTTATAGAGAAAATATTTAAAGGGAGACAACTACTTGGAAGTACTAATTTTATAGTTTATTTTTTTATTTGTTTTAAGAGTCATGTGTAACTTTTTAATGTGCAATTTTTGTCAATTATTTGCATTGGATGTAGTTTTTAATATTGCAATTTCTGAAAAAATGTTTGAATAATTCTGATAAATTTAACTATTAGAGTACAGGAAAAAGACCATTAGAGTTAGATATATATTTGATTTCGATTAATAATATTCAATTTCGATATAAACTCAAAAGACCAAAACAATAAAATTGATACTCTATATATAATATATCCAAATTATTATAGCAAGCTGGAGATTCTACTATTCTACACGTAACTAATTTTACTTACTAGTAATAATTAGTTTTAAGGTACAAGAACAATAATTAGTTTTAATGTAATTTAATAATTTAAAAGGTTACTTTTTTTTAATTTCACTTGCGTACATAACTCAACTACCGTTTATTGTGATTTGTGAAGGTTGAATTTTTCATTTCTTTTGATAGTATTATAAATCATTTCTGTTTTAAATTATAAGAGATTAATTAATAAGAATTTGACTAGTGAATTTTTATTTCTCCGTCCATCCAACCATAATTAGCCCGATTGACTAACTTTTATAATAATGCCTACCCTAATCAATCAACAAGAATTGTGTGCACTTATTAACTATCACATGACTAAGTTAAATACCTAATATATTTTAGACTAATTTGACAAAGAAATTTTGTGATTTTGACATCCAACTCAATTTCATATAATTAACTTGCACATGAGAAAGTAATGTGCCATTGCTTGGCTTGCACTACTTGAAAATGCTCCTCATGTTTATCCTAAATCTTCGTATTCTTTTTATTATTATATAAAAATCTTGCAAAGTTCTAATGAGTCCAATGATGTTGTTTTACTCGTGTAGCAAAACATTCAAATAAAAAGTCCTTTTGTTCCCATTAAAATATACTACCATGGATGTTACTAAACCTATTGAAATACAATTTTTCTTAGGTTTAATGGGACCATTACGAACCAATAGACGTGTTACACTTTTTATTTTTTGTCAATGTCAAAGGGTTACACTTTGACCTACATGATATTGATACGATGTTAACTCTCATAATCATTTTGGTGTCAATAATTCCAAATAAGAAATTAACAGGATGGAAACATTTTCTATTAAATCCATTGTATTTATAATTTTATTGACATATAACCTAACTTTTATGGGACCAGGGTATAACAATTGGTGATCAACTTTTTAGTTTATCACGCCAGTAATGTAGGTTAATGAATTTCTTTCCTTTGCTTTTTGTTTGATCTAAAGTTGATCTTATTTATATCCCTTGCACTCTTCAAACTTATTTACACCTCCACAATAATAATGCATTTACGTAAACAAAATTTCTCCTAATTTTGCATGCCTTTGCACTCCTCACTTTGGTTTTCACCAAGCCAATCAAATCTGCTTAAAATTTCATTGGATTGATCATTTATGCCGTTCGAGAATCCTTCCCTTTTTTCATGCACTTCGTTTCGAAAGAATAGCTAGAACCAATTTAATCACATTTTCATGTTTCAATTGAATACTATATATCCTTTCTTTTTATTATTCTTGAAAGGATAAAATAGAGTCTAATTAGTTCCTATAGTTTATCTGAATCAAGTGAGTGATCTAAGTTGCGATTATTATGTCCTATTCATAATAAACTTCTCTTTATTACAACAAATTGGATCTTTGTTGAAACTACAGAATATCGTCAGATAATAACATGAATTTGTTCATCTTTCTTTTAATCTTTCTATGTTCCAAATATACAAAAGTTCTCATTTGACAAGGAAAAATAAAGTATCATGCTTTTTCTTATTATTAAAGTAAAATTAAATCTTAGGTCTAACTCACACTTTAAAAACTACTCCCTCCATTCACTTTACTTATCACTATATCACTTATCGAGGTCAAACTATATGAATTTTGACCAATATTTTAAGATGTATTTTTTCATCATATTAGTATGAAAAAGATTGTAATTTATAGTATTTTGCGTATAGTTTTCAGTCATCTAAATTTTAGATTTTAAATTTTAAATTTAGCTACTTCAATTTAAATTTAAATATTAGTCAAGATCTCGAAAAACAAAACTGTGACAGGTAAAAATGAACAGAGAAAAGTAACTCAAAAGAGGAGGATTGTTTAAACCTGAGTCCCTCCATTTCATTAGCGAACCTTTTGTCATTTTTCAACCATCAAAATTAAACCATACGAAGGTCATGTTTAATTTTATCTTTAGTAAGTTTTGTCATTACTATTCACAAAATTCTGTCTATAGCTATTTTGATAGAAAGCTAGAGGACCTAGATAGGTAGAAAGAGATAATGTTGTAGATAAATGCAGTGAATTGAAATGAATTTTGTCCACAGAAAGAACTATACAGAAATTAATTTTTGTCCTTTATTACTTCTGTCAGAGCCTGTATTTATTCCAATATTATTAATAGTCTTGACTAGTTGTGGTATAAATGGTTCACACTTAATAGTAATAAGTAATAGGGTTATACATTGACAGCTAAAATTGTAAATTGTATACTCCCTCCATGTATCTTGACTTCTTCACTCTACTATTTTGGGATGTGTAATAATATTTGTTCACTTTATAAATTAATAGATAATTTTACTATTAGTTTTTAATTTGTTCTTATCATTAATTATAGTCATTTTTCTATTATATTTAAAAAGAGTGATTTGATAAAATTACTTCTATCATTTAATACGTCTTAATATTTGTATCAAGTCAAGAGGGGAATGGTGTGGGGGAGTAATACTTTGTACAAATAGAATAAAGAAGCCTACCAGAAAAGGCGGAGAGACAGTAGTTTACCCAAATTTCAGAAGTTTCATATAGTGACTACTCTAATATTTTATTGTACCTTGAGTGGAAGATAAATTTTAAAAATGGGAAAAATAAAAAAAGGACGATAAAGCAATATATCTGGTTAAATTTAAAGAGACGTAATTAAAATGGGGCACCAAATCCAAAAACCAATCTTCATACCTTGTCTGATATAGACAAGCACTATAAGTCAAGACATAAAAAAGAGTATTAGGGTTGGTTTCGACAATGATATGTTTTTCTCTTATTTTTAATTATTATTATTTGCGTTTGTATCTCAATTTTTTTTTTTTTAGATTAATTTTCGTATTAAAACTTGAACAAAAATAGATATTTTTTCTTTCTTATAATTTAAATTTGTGATGACATGATTTTTTCAACCACTAAATCATAGCTTGGCCTACTTTACTAATTTACCAAAATTATTGTTCTTCTTTCCTTGAAAGCCTAACCCCGTGAAGAAATTTTGGTTTCTTTTTGCCTAATTTGAAAGCACCACTTTTTCTGTCAAAAAATAAAGAAGTTTGAATGGTGCCAAAAAAGAACTACCCACTCACTTGGACACTTCACCCCAAAACCCTAAAAACCTTTCTTTATTCAATTTGTGCTTTTTGAAACTATTGGTTGGTTTGTAAATCATGATTTTGGAAAACTTTCTTATATTGAGTTGAGACGTATGATTTCTCAATTCCTATAGTCTATGTGATAAATTTGAATATAGCATATCTATGATAATTTGTGTGAGATGCACTCGAACAGGATATTTATATCTGTTTAATAAAATTTATATCGATTTTTGTGCTACTTGTGCACATATAAAGTTGGAGAATATAAATGCTAGCAGATATTAAGTTAAATAATATATTTATGTATTATTTAAGATGACAGAGATTTATAGTCTAAAACGTCTTTAATTTAAAATTATAAAATAAAAAAATCTTTATTTAATTCTTAAATTTTGTGTTAGAATTAAACTAATTAAAGACACATAAACTGGAGAAACTCCAGAGGGAGTATTTATATTATGATATAGATAAGTGTTGAATGGTTAAGTGGATCAAACAATCATGAAAAGATATATTTTAATGTGTAGTTTTGTTGTTTATTATAAAATTTCTTTTTTACACTTAAAAATCGGGGCTTTGTGTAGGAGGAGAAGAAAAGCTAATTATGAACTCAAAAGAGATATCAATAAATTATCTTTTCTGTATCCTTATTTCATTTTCCCTCTTCTTTTTATTTTTTAATTTAATGTTTGCTAAAAAAATTTGGAAAATTGATATTGCTCACCGTTTTAACGTGTTCCAAAGATATAAGATCAATTGAAAAGTAAAAGTGGCTTAAATATGCGTTGTGACAAAAGTTCAAAACTGTGAGCTAGCACACTAGTGAATTCAAAGTTAACTTGTCTTTCAAAAATATACTCATGAAGGCAATTTGCAATATCTTATAATAGACAAATAAAAGAAATAGGATGACAGAAAGGATGGATCCATAACCAATATTTTTTGGTATCATAATAATTTCCAATTTGTGTAAACCATAATTAAGTGCAATTATATATTTAATTTGAAAGCAAAGAAGAAATTATTAGTATATAATTCAGTGTTAAAGGTTAGCTTTATATGAATGAAAAAGTGATGGGGAACGACTTCCTGTGGACTGAATTATGATGAATTTGAAATATTGCCTTTACTAGGCTTGGGCAAGCAATCCTAGGATAATATCGTCGATCCCCAGGACAGTTGGCACTCGGAAAAGATTTCGTTCACTTTTATTTGTTCTCAAACTATATAAAATTGAATACAAATATTCTTCTTGTCAATAATTTGAGTCAAAAATACTCACATTGCTACTTAATAGATTAAAAATATCCTTTTTCTTTTATTAATTTTTCTTTTTAATCACATTTTATTACTAATAATCATGGGCACAAAATTTGGCAAAAATAGTTTAAAATAAAAAATAAATAAAAAGTATGGCCTAACGGTACAAATTGGTAGACATAGGCAAGAAGAAAAAATAAGTGTGGTGCATGTCAAGTTGTCATTTTTTTTGGTTGTGATACAGAGTGCGAAACAATTTAACAGAAAAAGAGACTGACCATCGTAAGCAGGCAGCCACTTAATTCTTGATACTTCCTAAATACTACCCGTTTCATATTATATGATCATATTTTTAATAAATATTTGTCTTATATTATATAAATACTTTCTAAATACTATCCGTGTCATATTATATTATCATGTTTTTAATAAATATTTGTCTTATATTATATAAATACTTCCTAAATACTATCCGTTTCATATTATATGATCATGTTTTTAATAAATATTTGTCTTATATTATATGGATACTTCCTAAATTAGGGTAGAATTAATTATTTTTTTCTCATTTTACCTCGCCATTAATTAGTGTATTAATGATTTTTTTAAACTTAATTTAATGTACATTGATATAAATAAAGGGTAAAATAGTAAAATTTACTAGTTCATTAATAATTTATTAATAATCGTGTAAAATGGAAAGTGCCCATATAATATGAGACAGAGGGAGTAATGACATATTTCCTGAAAAAATATTTAAGGATAAAAATTAAAGGTTGCTTTTTTATTAATATATTTTTAATTATTTCAAAAGTTATTCTTCTAAAATATATTATAAATTAGTTAAAAAGAAGGGTAAATATGAAGAAGAAAAAAAGTCCCAATAATTTTTTTGAACTTCGAAAATTTTAAATATTTTGAACTATAAAAAAAGACGCAATAATTCATTTAATATGGATTAGAAGGAGTATTAATTACTTATTCTATTTCAATTTTTTTATCTGATTTGACACAAAATTTTGAAAAGTAAAAGAAAAAATTAATTTGAATCCTGTGATATTAAAATGTTATGTGAAAAGTTAGAGTTAAAAAGTTACTAGAAAAAAGACACCTTAAAAAAAAACGTAAAACAAACAAATTGAAATGAAGGAAGTAGTGATATGCTTTATAGAAGATTCATGTATCAAAAAAATGTTCAAATGGTTCAAATTTGAAGGGATAAAGGTGCTCAATAGGTACAAGTCTGAATTTAGGTATTTAAATGAATTATACAGACAACTTTAAAGAATTGTAAACGACTTAAACCTAAATTTTATATATATAATTTTATGTATATATCATATACGATTTTAAGTTGCCACATAAACAGGGTGATATTACTCTTTTGCTAAAACTAAAACACTAACTATTTAAGTATATCAAATATTAAATTACTCCTACACTTAAACAACTAATTATTTTTTAAAAAATTATAGCAATATCAAATTGACATCCAACACCTTAAACGTGCCATTGCCATGGTTTTTGAGAACAATTTAAAGCATGAAAAGAATAGTAGTTTAGGTACCTGAATTGGGATTTCCTGTCACACAATTAAATTAATCTAACCCAAAGAGGGATGGAAAAAAAAATGTCCATCAACCCAAAAATGTTAATTAATCATTTGACTAAGAAAAAAATATTGGTTAATAAATTGTGCTGTACAATTGGCCTTATATAGTTATATTTAGCACTCAAGAATATTTTGCTATCAACTAGTCAAAGTCAGTGATGGAATTGATCAATTATTTTCATAAAATTATTAAAAGCAGCTACTCCAAGTTGTTGAATCAAGCAAAGAGTTAGGTGTAGAATGGCTAATTTAGTAATTTGAAATTACTCTCTCGATTTATTTTTACTTGTCTAGTAGAAAATTCAAGAAAGTTAAATAATAAATATGCAAATTCATGCAGTAAATTTAGGTGCATTCACTTATATACTCAAGTTTCATCATTTTTCTTAAGACCCCATGAAGTATTAACATATTTTAGTTTGAATATTAGGAAGGAATAAAGTTTGGCATGTTCGGAAAAAGATTGAATTTATTGCAATTGTTCCAAAAGTGGAAGTCAATTTTAGTGATAAAATTACTATATTTAGGGAAAGGTGATTTATTTTCCAAGTGCACAAACGGAGAAAGGAGTACTACTAAACTTATAAGATTAACAATTTTTATTTTTGTAAAAAGGATAGTAGTACTATATTAGCTAAATCAGATCGTTATTTAAAATACAAAAAAAAAAAAAAAAAGAGTGAAACTTTTAATTACCACTTATTAAAATAAACTTCTCATAGTTTGCAGCTTTTGACTTTCTTGTTAAGAAAATTTTATTGTTTTTCTAAAATTTTGTGAAGGACTAATCAAGCATTTTGTCAATTGAATTCAATAACTTTGACTTAAAATATGTATTTATCTTCAAATTCATTAAATATATATAAACTATTAATTTATAAACTAGTAACTTAAAATCTAAAATCCATTAAATTTATTAGGACGAAAAGGTCTTATTCTGCTTTCACCATCCTGTTTCCTCAAGGATAATTGTATTTGTTTCACTTTAGATCAATATGGCAGAGAGAATATCTGGAATCCATTCCCTTGCTAGCAACAAACAAAATGTTATCAATAATTGAGATTGTGATAGATTGATAAGTACAAATTTACCCTTAATTAAAGTCTCACGTTCCCTTGGAATTAGAGTCACCTAAGAATATAAATTTGAATTTAGTCGAACTCCAATATAAATATCAAACATCAAAAAGAAAACCACACAAACTTCTATTAATTGCAGATAGCTATTTCCTTAAGTTTGTCTCATGGTTAACGACTTAACGTTATAGTAAGTTGAGACAATTACAGATAATTAAGTCTATCCTTAATAAGAAGATTTTAAAGAATCTTTCGATTGGAAGCCATTTATTCTCAGTGCATTTGTCGAGCTCAAATCTGAACTAATCGTATTAAAAAATAAAAATTACAACTAGTGAAAATTCTGTGTCCACAATTACAAGGCAGTACTAGTCATGCCACCTTCAACCTCATCATACATTTAAAAAAAAAAAAAACAAACTCGTAGTTTTTGAAATATGGGGTAGAGTCTTGGCCAGTCAAAAAAACTCACATGTTCAGAAGATACAGGTCGCGGAGATGAGGATGTTGAGATGGATGTGTGGATATACCAGGAATGATAAGATTAGGAATGAAACCATTCAGGAGAAGTTAGAAGTGACCCCTGTGGCTGACAAGATGAGGGAAACGAGACTACGATGGGTTGGACATGTGCAGAGAAGATGTACTGATGCTCCTGTGAGGAGGTGCGAGAGGTTGGATTTAGAGGTTATACAGAGGAGTAGAGGTAGATCGAAGAAGTATTGGGAGAAGGTGATAAGACAAGATATGACGAAACTTGATCTCACCGATGAGATGACCTTAGATAGGAAGGAGTGGAGGTTGCATATTAGAGTAGCAGACTAATAGGTTAGTAGGATTAGGTAGATGTCTGGCCTTGGGGTATAGTAAGATAGTAGGATTAGTCATGTTTTTATATCCTATGTCGTCATTACCCGTCTTATATATGTTAATTTTACCGTATTTACATACTATCATGTGTTTTTCATTAATAGTCGTTCTATCTTTTTTTCTTTTCTTTTCTTTTCCTTTTCCCTTTTTCTCCATATCTAGTTTATTTTGCTTATGGGTTCTTGAGGCGAGGGCTACCAGGAAACAACCTCTCTACCTCTGTGAAGTAATGGTAAGGTTTGCGTACATTTCACTCTCCCAACCCCCACTTGTGCGACGTAAGCAAGTCTGGAGATTAGTACCACCATGGATCTCAACTTTAGACATTTTTGGTTTTTCACTTTTCAATAATTACTCCAAAGGTTTCAAATGAATAGAGCATTATGCCTTCAAATTTGACTTTTCTTTGACCCATAAGAAATGGAAGCCCCATTAATTAAATTGTTGTTATGGCAATAATGTGAGTGTTATTGTAGCTAGTATGGGTACTAATCATGTTCCCTTGCACTTCATTATTATAGCAGATAAGAAAGTGAAGGAGGGGAGGCCCCACTGAAGAGACTAGAGAACAACCTACACTCCAATTCTTTCCTTTGGAGTTACAATTAAAAACAAATCACACAAAATTAAAAAAAGAAAAGCCAGCTATTCCTCCATCAATAATTGACATAGTAGCCATGTGCAATAAAATAGGATTTGACATAATATATTGATGGTACTTTTGGTACTTGAAAGCTCAGTATCTTGTTCTTTCTCTGTTTTGTGGGATCCGCCTTCTCATTTTTATGCAAAACAACATACACTATAATTGAGATTGGAACAAAAACAGCAAGGAAAGAATTGAAATTATTAATTATGTTGATTTTCATATAAAATTATTATTTTAAATTAAAAAATACTGAATTCAAATAAATCCAAATTTAGCAGAGCTAATATTTGCGAACAAATGGTGTAGGAGGAGACGCGTCTACTGTTGTCGGGAGACAACTTCCCTGTTTGCCTCACTATTGCCAGTTCCAACTTCACGCCAGTCCTTTTGGATTAGGTTTCCTATCACTATCAATGTGGAATATGAATTTTATTTTATCATATTCTCTAAAATTTGTATTATTTAAAAAAATTAAAAAATTCTTTCGTTCTTCTATTTTTTGATATATCACTGTACATATGTACAACATTTTACAAGATACATCGGTCAGATATAACACTCAAAACATACGTGATGTATCCAGAATCCACCAATTTTAAAGAATTTTTGTAATTTGAAAAAAAAGAAAAGAGGATAAGATGTAATTAGCTCTTTGTGGTGTGAGATTTGTGTAAAAATCCTACTTTTTATTATTACAAAATTTTGCTTAACCATAGAGTTCCATTTTACTCCATATCCGATTTTGCCCAAGTACAAAGTTTTAAAATGAAGTAAAAATATATAGGGGGAAAAGTATTATTTCTCATGTTCTTTTCACTTTGTTTGAATGCTAGTTCTATCTGTACAGAATTCTTCTGTTTCTCAGTATGATCTCCATCATCATCTATATTCCCTTTATCAATTCTTCTATAGAGCAACTTTAGTTTCCATGATTTAGTATACTTTATGCTCCAATTTACCTATGTTAGAGGGAAAAAAAAACTGATTTCTACCCTCGACACCAAAGAGAACTCCAAGTTGAATCATGCAGTCAAATTTGAACGAGAAAAGTATGAATAAAAGTAAAGAGTTTACAGTATAGGAGAAATTGCTCCTTAAAGATATCCTTACTCTCTAACGAAAAGTGCATGGATAAGCCAAAACAATAATTTGAGCAATTCATACGCCCACAAACTTATTCAAGCACCACATGTTTTCACGTGGTGAGTTTATTTATGGCAAAGCTTTCAACGATACACTTGCAGCCCAACTTGGAGAGGGAGGATCAACTTCCCCTAATCTAATCCCAGTACATTACTGGGCAATGTTTGATTTTTATTTTTTCAGAACTTTCCTTTCTTTTATATTGTTGGAGAAAACGAATGGAATATCCTTATAAGAAGTAGCAACTCTATTAATAAAATTCCACCTTTTTCCCCAAACGAATAACCACCTTATCCCTTTTCAAGTTGCTATATATATCCGAAATTGCAGAAGATTCAAAATTCTTAATTTGCTTTTTCTATTTGTTTACTAGTATTTAACTTCTTTTCCTAGACCTTTGAATTTTTCTCTATTGAGCAGAGGGTCTATCAAAAACCTCTCAACGGCAAAATCTACGTATACTATATCCTTTCCAGACTGGACTACGAATCTACAGAAAAGATAATACTAGTGTAATATATTGTTTTACCGTATTGCTACATTATGTTAGCTGTTCTATTAGGCCGTAGCCGTTGTCACCTCCTTAAACTTTTACTCCTCACCCTGGTAACAAAAAAAGTCTCTATAGTCTGCAACACTAGCCATGATCACAGAGCAAAAATTTATCTGTTTTCCAATAAAATAAAAATAAATATAGTACTGCGTAGCTTTTGGCTCTTCTTAATGTCTTTTCCTACACTAGTTATATTCTCTCCCAAGTTTGACTCTGCAGCTGAAACCCCCCAAAAAGGAAAAGAATAGTGTGAGCAGAACTAAACTTACTAGTATGTCGAAAGCACACCTTTTTCTCCTTTGGTGTCAACAATATAAGAAACACGATCCATGATGCGTCAAAGTTCAAACCTTGGGATCAGCTCCATTGATTCCATGGGCACTTTTGCTTTAACGTCATTCAAAATTGTCTCCCCTTCTACACAAGACCCAATCCCTTCCCATTCAAATATACTTTTCAGACAATGTTTCAGCCTTTTGTCTTCTCAAAATCCTAGTAGAGCCAAAGCCTAGATTCTCTATGTGCTCTTTTCTCTACTTTACTTGCAGTACAAATATTCCCACCCCTTTTTCTTCATCTCACATGAAAAATGGGAAATGCAAAAGAAAATAAAAAGGGAAAAGACAATGGGGTCCTCACGCCATAACAGATGATTATTCTACAATTTTCCTTTAAGAAAAAGACGAAAATTTTGACAAAAAACTTATATTATTCACAGTATTATGTACAATCTCTGTGCTATACAATAACAAGCTGGATAGTAGGCCAAAAACACACACCTCGGACTTGTCATAACTCTGCCCGTCGCAATATCCCAGCTTATGATGCCGCTACAACGCAGAAAGGAAAAAAATAGGTCAAGGTTGAAAAACAGAGCCTCTTACATCACTGATTAGATACTGCATAAATGTTTAGATTAGGTTTGACGCCATTAAACATTGAACTTTGACATCTAGGTTTACCTTCATTGACCTTAATCTCCAGAAGTTCCTCAATGGGTTGGCGGCATATGGGGCACTTATTTGATTGAAGCCTCAGTTCTTTGGCGCACTCACCGCACAAACACTGCAAAAGTGAAACACCAGACTTAAAAAGATGTTAAAGAGGAAAGATTGAGAATTTAAGAGAGGTCACAACTATAAAACAAGAGAACTTCCTACTAAGATAGTATACTTAAAACTTCATTTTCTTGCTTTCTTATGTTACTTCTTTTTCATTTTTTATTTAATATAAGGGGAATTTAAGAAGTTCCCACAGAGAGGAGAGATCAAATGATGGAATAAAGCATTTTCAGAAACTACATACATAGCTTCAGGAGGACATTGAACAGTCAGCAGCTAGCTTTCAGTACCTCTGGTTCTAAAGCATGATATATCTTTCCACTTCTTGTGAATATTTAATGCTCATAAAACATGAAGTCTATTTCTCTTCCTTCTATTGATGGCAGGGGAGGACAATGCTTATCACTCCTTCCCTCCCACTTATGCCACATAATATATCAAACAAGAAAGTTTTAACAAATTATTATCCTTGAATCTATTCACCATTCTAAACATCCTATAAGTAGTGAAATTCTTTAAAGCTTTTCAATGAGGAAAACACGCAGAGGTACATCTTCTCAAACTTGATAAAAAACACTTGGACCCCTCTAAAAATCTCAGGCCCTTATCCCCAACTCCAGCTCTAGAGGTCAATAAATATTCCGCAATGTCAACCTCGAATAAAATCTGGATTCCAATATGTTACTGGGAGTCCCAAGTGTGCCAAATTGCAACAAGATTTATTGGTTTGATGTAATTAAGTATTGAACCAGCACCTATAACCTAAGAGATTCATACAAAAATTTAAATACTAGATGCAAGACAAGAATCAGTGGATGTGCTTTGCTGAATACCAGAGACATCAGAAATGGCCACGTGTTTTCTAGAAGTCTTCTATGTTATCAATATTTATGGAAACATATAGCCCACAGTATGCACCTGTAAATTCTATCAGGAGAAGAGCCTTCAAATTTTCCGTATCTTTTTATTTTTAAGGGGAACAGCTTTACACGAGTGTAAAATCCAATGTTATTTTTCAACAGGCTACTGATAAAATTACGGGCCAAGAATAATATGTACCAAATTATCTACACTTATCATAAATTTTTAACTTGAGATATTGAAGAAAAAAAGTAACTGTCGAAGTTGATGATCATACCATATGCCTACATGGCAAAATTGCCGTGTCTTTCGGCTCAGTCATGCAAATTACACATTCTTTTCCCGACTCATCATTGACATTAGTTTCCTCCGAATTGTTGATCCCATAAATCTCTCGCAACTCGTAGCGAACTCCTTCAATCCATAAAATCTGCTTGATCACTTTCACTTGAAAACGATCCTCATTATTTTTCACTAGCACAGCTTCAGTTATCTGTGAATGGAGAGATTTATCCAGTGATTGCCCATCATACTTCTCATCAGGTGGTGTAGATGGCAGACATGACTCTGCTGATATAACAAGCGGGAAAATTTCTTCTCCTTGGAGTGGCTTTGATAGGTCATTGACATCAAAAAAGCCCAGGTCAATTCCAGTTCCAGAAAGCTGGCAAAACTTTTGGCCCAGTCCTTTCTTAAATGGTATTTGAACAGGCTTGATTTCGGGATATACTGGACTGAATTTGCAGTTGGCCCCTTCCTTAGCAAAGTAGAAAATGGTGATACTGCAGTCAAAGAACAAAAGAAAATAAATGAATTTTATTCTTGTCAAAATAACAAGTGTTATTCCATGAAGCATCAAATGAGTGCCAACCTAGAATGGCATAGGTCCAGCACCACTAACACAGGTATGAAGAAGCAATCATTGGAACTAAGCAATCATTGCCCAAACCTCAATCAGAAATAATCATGCAAATTTAGCTAGCATTAGGCAATAGATACTGGATAAGATTTTAAAATTTTATCATCAAATATTTTCAAGTTCCCTGACCAGTTTTTGAAGCCACTCACAACACTTTAATCTTTTCCCAAGCAAAATACATGTCCAAACAAAACTGCAAATTCCAAAAATCACACAAAAACTCAAATTTTCAAGTTTCAAATTCAAAATCTATGGCCAAATGGGAGCTTAGCCGTTTGACAGGGGAGATTCATATTAAGTTCTGCCAGACCCAATAAACTGATTCATCACAGAAAAATAAACAAAATATAGTTATTTCTATTGCACAAAGCCCCATCAAGAACATGGGGAAAAAAGAAGAGAAACTTCAGGACCATATAAACCTTGAAAATATAAGGCTACTTTTCTTTTGAAATGCTATTCGTGACTCCAAAAAAGCAGTCAACTAAAAGGTCAGAGAGGCCCAGGCCTTACAAACTACTCCCTTTGTCCCATTTTATGTGACGCCGTTTGTCTAGGCACAACATTTAAGGAAGACTTCTAAAACTTATGACATATGTATGACTATAAATCATTAGGGAATTTTAAACCTAAATCATCTCTGATCGTAGAAAAGTGACACTCTTTTTGGGACAGACCAAGAAGGATGGTGGGCCACAAAAATTAGAACAAGGGGGGTACTTGTTAAGGATTTGTTTCGCGCGACATGCCGACGACCTACTACATTCCATCGAGCTTCTCATAAAAATACAAAAAGGATCTCGGTCTACCAGATTGATCTATTAATGGGAGATGCTCTTTGTTTTATATAATGAACACATCCCATTACTACCAACCCAAACAAATATGACCTCTTTGAGAGATAAACAACAAACAAAACAAACACAAACTCGGTGTAATCCCACAAGTGAGGTCTAGAGAGGATAGGTTGTAAAGACCTTATCTCTACCATTACGGTGTAGAGATGTGGTTTCCAATAGAGATATACAGTTTATAGTTAATCAAAATACAATAAGCATTTTATTATCCAGGTATCTGATCTTTAAGGAAGTGGCTGATCCAGAAGAGTTGCCTACTGGAAACATCTGTCTTTCGTAGTTTTTTCCCCTGAAACGTGGGCTTTTAAAAAACGAAGGAAATAATGTGGTCTTCTTATAGAATGAAGCAGTACATCCAACAATTTTTTTCATGAAAATATTTCAGTTTATGCTCCTACCTATTATCTAGATATATGAAGAAAGATATATGGTCTAATGAGGCTACTATGAAATATCTACTCAGGGATGGAGCAAGGTCTTGTCTTCTGGTTCCTGGTTTCTCTTGGCTATATGGTACAACCGGTGGAGAGATTGAACTTTAGACTACAGACAAACCAAACCATATTAAGCATCTTGATAGTGTAACTTGCTTCAATGATCATCTTCAACTCACTGATATAATAACCAACCAAATAAAATACACCTTAAACAAAAGAAACTAAGGAAAAGAAAATGAGTTGATTTAACCTCATTACCTCAGTTGGTCAAGAAGTATATTGTAAGTGCCACAATTCCTAATTAAATTAGTTTTTAATTTCATTGAGGATTATTTGCTGCACTTCAGAAATTCGAGTAAAGAATAGCTGGTTGTGAAGAGACATTGAAATCACTGTTGACAGAAAGCACTAAATGCCACCAACAAGATGCAATACAGGTTTGATATTTTCCCATTGACAATTTTATTTCAACTTGATAACAAAAAATAGTTAACTTTTTCACAAATCAAAGACCAGCCCATACTCATTGGAATCTAATAATTGTTTTGCCTTTTTATTATTGAATTTCTTCATAAAAATATTACTTACTGTGTGTTTGTTGACTTGACACTGAGATAATGCGTAGAAGTTCAACTAGGCTAAAATATCCTTGGATAACCTGAAGTTCGAGAGAAATTTCATACAGCAAAAATAGCTTCTATGTTACATTTGATTTGTTCCAAGCAAATCAAGGTTATTTGGAGCTAGAGACTCAGGGAATACATGATATCTCCCAGAAATCCATTTCGATGCAACAATTGGCTATATCGACCTACTAGTTCATACACTGGTGTTGCTAAAAAGGTTAGCAAGCTGAACTCAGTCATTTAAGATGATACTGTTTCCCTGCTGGCATAGTAAATAGTAGATTCCAATTTGTTAAGCATCTTCAAATTAGAAAACTTCATTATCTGTATACAGTAGTCCCAGTATTGAGTAACGTGATATACATATTAATAAGAGGCACAATATAGTCAATGTCAGCCTAGGTTTTGTTTTCAAAGGAAATAGCCCAAGATTGTTAAAGAAATAAGGGGAAATAGAACAGCTTACTAGTTGTTAACACATTATTGACCAAAAGTTCAGCTCAACGAGGCTCATCAAATTAGATAAGTTATATAGTGGAGACCATGACCTAAGAAGTTTTTATCTTCCAAAGTTAATGGCATATCATCAAAGCATTCTCATGTAATTTTTTCCATAAAAGACAAAGCAATGAAAAAGGCCTCCTCACAAATAACTCATAATACCTTCCACTAAACTTTTGTTAAACCTTCAAATTGTGGGACTCCCACCACAACTACTGCAATATCATTTCAATGATCAAAGAAACAGAATAACTTGCGTCTAAATACTTCACAGTATAATCTTAAATAACCAGTCAAGTACAAGCCAATCACACAAGGAAGCCAACAAAAGTGCTTATAATGCAAGATCCCATACAACATTAAGGAAATCCAATAAGTATAGCACTACAAGTAATCAACTATTTGCATGGTGATCGTTGATATACCCAATAAAAACTTGGCCAGGTGGTTAGGAAAGAAATGCAAATAACAGCAAGAAAGGGAATTGTTTATTTGATCCTAAGAGAGAATAGATGACTCAACATCATATATATTCTGGTTTGCAAGATTTGACATTTAATTCGATGTGATTCTTTTCAGACACATAGAACAACACTTAGCAATTGACTTTTTCCCTAACAATCCAAGATTATCAAGCTTACATAGCTTCATTGAAACGATATAATCCTTACATCCCTGAGTGCTAAGTTCACATAATAGAACCAAAATCTGTAACTATGAAAGGGATTAATTCTTACCGACACCACAACAATCCATCAAAACAAGTTAACAACAGCCAATTTATAAACATAATTTTAAGCTTGCAACACTTTTCCAGCTTACTTCATAAGATCGGTTACAGATTACTCAGTCATTTACAAATGTAAACACTTGAAATTCTCCATTGCAGGTTCTTCATCTCAATGGCATAATAATTAACTAAAAATAAATAAACCATGAAATCAAATCAAAAGATACGAAAAGGAACAAGGAGAAACATGATCAAGTACCTTCCATCAACAAGAGCATCGAAAGTAAACGAAACCAAATGGAAATCCTTATTGAACTCATCAACTTGAACCCTTATAGTATCCTTATGAACATTAACATCATTCTTAATCTTCTTTGCATTCTGGTGATCCACATACGGCACCGCCGGCAACGGCGGAGGAGGAGGTCGAAACCCACCCCATCCGTTATTAATGTGAGGATGATAATAAGGAGGATAATGATTTTGATAGACTACAGGCCTAGTACCGTAACTGGACTGAGTAAAATGAAAATTGTAATAAGAATTGGAAGGAGGCGGGTAGTTGGGTGGAGGAGGAGGGGTTAGTAAAGGGTAAGGGTTTCGGGAAGGAGGAGGTGGTGTAGAAGTTGTAGGTAAAGAGTAGGTTGGGTGGGGAAGTGGCGGAGGGGAAAGAGAAGGAAAGGGCGGAGCAATAGAAGAAGACGGCGGCGGAGGAGGCGGCGGAGGGTGGTGGAGCTGATGATTTTGTTGTCTTTTACTCCATGAAATTCCCATTTTTTAAATTTCCTTGGAAGAAGCAGAGGAACAGCAGAAGAAGAGTTTTGAAGAAATCAGCGGAAGAATTGCAGGAGAAAGAATTAGGAAAAATGCGGGACCCACGCGGTTAAGGGAAAGAGATTAGGAAGTTAAGCTGCTGAAAATAACTTAAAAAATTGAGTTTTACCTATAAAAAAATAAAAAAAAATTACATTTTTTTTTTCATATTTTACTTTTAAGATTAATAATTATACTACCTTTGTTTAAGAAAACTTGACCCTTTTGCTTTTTTTTTTCGGAATACTTTAATTTTAATTTTTTATGTGATATATTTAAAGTTATAAGATTAAATTATATTTTAATATATTTGATATAAAAAAAATCTATTTTTAAAATTTTTATGTCAAATCAAACCTGAGTCAGTCTTTTCAAATCAAAGAGATTATTTTTTGTGTCAAACAATTTTCAATAGATCATATGATAAAGTTTTCATATTAAATACTTCATCTGTCTCATTTTATGTGGCACCCTTATTTTTTTGGTTTGAAGGGAGTATTATTTTGAAAGTATGTATAATAGTCAAAGTAAACAAATAAAAATAAATGAATGAAATTTATTAACAATTATCTCATTTGGTATGAGGTATAAGATATAATTATTTCAAGAATAAAATATGAAACTATTTTATGTTACATGTGATAGGAGGTATTAAACAATCTTAGAATTACTTATCCTATCATTTATATCTCAATGATGAGATAAATTATTTCAAAATAATTAACTTGGAAATATTCAACCATTCTGGAATATCTTATTCCAATCAAATGTGAGTTTACTTGTCTAAAAGTATACTGATACTTTATTATTGTCGGTGTACTGTATTTGTTAAGGAAAAAAATAAAATTTTCAAACCCAACGAAACTTCCCTTTTGGACTTTTAAACCCAACCAAACTACAGGATAATTTGTTTGAAATTTTCTGTCTTTTCTTTTAATTTTCCCCATGATTATGATGTAATCTTTTAAAAAAAGATTGCTTTTATGTTAAGAAAGCTCTATATAGTTATTGAGTTATTTTGATTCTACGACTAGAATACATAATAGTTGTAATTTCTTTTTTCTTCTGGAAAGTTCTGAATTATATTTGTTTAATAAGATATTTCACTATTTTATAGATAAAAATGTATGAATTTAAATAAATGACAGTTTAATTTTGTAAATTTAACAATGAATAATAAAGATTTTGTAGATATTGAAATTTTGTTAACTGTATAAGACGTTTTCATTTTTAATTAATTATTTTGTACTTTACTCTATTATAAACTTTGACTTATACTTATATATTATATTGTTTTAAAGAGAGACATCTCAAATATTTCACAACTTTATGAAATATTGAAAATCAAAGAAATTTTAAGGAGATGCATGTTATCCTAGTTTAAAAAATATACAAGAAACCTTGTAAGCAGTGGAGTCTGGCCAGGGACCTTGGTATACCTACTAATATGTGTATGTTCCCATTATCACTATGTATCTCGAATCACGGAGAAATATTGTGAGAGAAGAATAAATGGAGGAATAAAATTGTATCCGTGTTGTTTTATCAATAATATTCTTGTTTCTTGAAATGTTATTTATGATTAGTTTATTTTTTATATATTAAATATTTGTTGCAATCAAACTGACATGCCTATTTGGGACTAAATATGCCCTTCATCTCTTCCTTACAACCCAAATATATGCAAATTTGAAGTCCCCAAATTGCAAACGTGAAAGAAATGAGTACTTCATTTGTAGACACTGAAAAACTCCGCATGATGTGTTCGATTCCATTAATAATTTTGGAGGCAACTCTATCCTAAACCCGAACTTATGCCTATATTAAATTCCTTTAAAGAAGCATTTCGAATATTTTGCAAATTTGTGAAAAAGTCACAAAAATCATTGAAAAACAAATAAATCTCAAGGAGGTACATATTATCGTAGTTCGAGAAATATGCAGGATAATTTGCACATAGCCCTCGATTCACGAAGAAATCTTAAGATGGAGAAAATTAAAAAAAGAATAAAATTGTACTCATATTGTTATATCAATAATATTCTTGTTTCTTCAAATGTTATTTAGAAATAAGGGTTAAAACACAAACTATCCACTTTTTTGGGAGTTTCATATCTAAACTATTGGGTACACTCTCTTTTATTTGAAAAAATCTTGACCGGGCATCCTACATGAATAAAATATCTCACTTTGACAAAAACTTATATAAGCTATTAATATTAATTAAAATTTAAAGATTAAAATATTACTATCCATTTAAAAAAAAAATATTTACTAACTTTTTAATTAAAAAGTAAAATTTTAAAATATTTTTCTCATTCTACTCCATGGCATTCGCCCACCCCACCCATACCCCTTTCCATCCCCACCCCTTCCCTATTCATTTATTTTTTTAAAATTTATTTTATAAAATATTTTTACAAAAATTATGGCTTTAATTAATATTAATAATTTATTTAATTTTTGTCAAAGGTAGAATATTTTGTCATGTGAAGTGTGATGTGTCAATTTTTCTTAAAGAGTGAGTAGCATACACTATGATCAGAGTGTAATAAAAAATAAAAATGTGTATTCAACCTAATAAGTGATAGTTAGCTGTGAAACTCACACTTCCAATAGCTTGAGTATGAAACTCTAAAAAAAGATAATTCAGATATATTTTTTATATTCATCTCTTTTATTTATGATTAATTTATTTTGAATATATTTAAAAAATTTATTAGAGACTATTTCCTGAACAAAACAGAAAAATAAACATTTAAGTGTTACACAAAAAGAGTCCGTCAATGATGATTAAACAAATATTGCCACAATACCATCTTGATCAATGTGAAATAAAATAGTTTGACGGCAAATTGAGGGTTCCGGAAGCCTTTTGGGCATTGACCAAACTAAAGACATTATCTCGGAAGATGATGTATATGCAATTTTACTCTTATCTTTTGAGGAATTAAATTATATTTGAAGTTGATTGAAATTAGAAAAGAAGCATTTGAAATTGAAGTTTGGACAATATTAATATTAATGGCTTACATGATCATTTTAGACTCAAGTAAATTTATTGTCTATTTATGGCAAAGTTTTTCTAAGAGCCACTTTTAGGTCCATCTTCTTAGAATGATGAGGTATCCGGGTTATGTTCACAAATATTCCTTTTAGGGGATGGTCTTGATAAAATGTCCCTAATAAGGGTGGCTGTTTTCGTCAAAAATGGCTCTTTCGAGAAAAAATTGATTTTAAGACTCAATTGAATTTAAAACTAATTTTTTTTAAAAAAAATATAGCAGAGAGTCGCCACTTAATTTTTTTAAAAGGAAAAATCAAGAAAACCGTTAAAATAATTTTAAAA